>BMAO01039071.1:0-26162 GCA_019973975.1 Trichonephila clavata | reverse complement strand
AACTACCACACCACACCAACGGGAGGACGTTTCAGCTCTCGACAGATTTAACGTGCATCGCTTCCCTACACGCGGGTCTTTAGAGGCGCTAGGCTTGAACTCATGACACGCCGGCCACGAGTCCATTACCTTGGCCATTAGGCTACCAAAGCTGCATGAGGGCTGTTGGCGACGGATCTCGTGGGGCCGTGGTAGCCAAGTGGTCTAGGTATCGGATCATAGCTAGCGTGTCATGAGTTCGATCCCAGTACCACTGAAGACCCACCGTGTAGGGGAGCAATGCACGTTAAATCTGTCGAGGGCTCAAACGTCCTACCGTTGGTGTGGTAGTTAGGAGAGGGGGTGCCAGCTCAGGTGTCATCCGCGTCACTTTACCATGGTTCAAAATTACGCGGACCATCGCCAAAAGCTCTCATGTAGCTGGGGACGTTAATATTCACTCACGCAACGGACCTCGTAATTTTGACCTATGGTCAAGTGACAAGGACGATAATCAAGCCAGATCTCCTCCTCTACCACACGAATTGGCGGACGTTTGAGCTCCGAAAGATGGAACGAGCATTGGCTCCTTTTTCAGAGGAACTAGGCTCGAGCTCATGACACGCAAGCCACGAGTTCGGGACAAAATAACCACTAAACTTGCGAGTGACTGAGTGATTACGTCACACTATCCAACTACTCGAGGGCTTTTGGCAACGGACTTCTTAAATTTTAACCATGGTCAAGTGACGAGGATGACACTTGAGTTGGCACCCTCCTCTCAAATACTTCAATACATCAACGGGAGATTGTTTGAACTTCGACAGATCTAACGTGCATCAGTCCCCTCTGCACGGTGGATCTTAAGCAGTACTAGGTTCGAACTCATGACACGCCAGCCACGAGTTCGTGACAATAACCACTAAGCTTACGCTTCTACGTTCAATCTCAGGTACGTATATTTCGCGTAAATAATAACAAGATGAAGTCGAGAGCAACATGCATTTTCTTGTATAAAAATCTAACACTAAATTGATCATAACGAAATGTCTTAAACAGAACATTAGTCTTAAATATAAATATTTTGTACATAAGCTTCTTCCGATTCACTTTACCCTTAGTATAAAAATATACGAATCATATAGTTGCTTTTTATTTTAAAACAATGTAAAAAATAGTTCAAGAACACAAAAAAGTTAATCCTCTCTTCATCTAAATAGAATCATTAACACAGCTTTGGAAAGTTATATACTTGCAATAAGCTAAGAGAAATATTAAACTTTGAGTCAAGTTCTATCAAGTGAGAAACATGAAATATCCTGCTACTCAGAACTAATTTGATATTCCAGTGCTATGCGCCAAGCGCTGTTTGGTGCTATTAGGAAACGCGCCAAGCGATATGGAATCCAAAATTGATCTAGCTGTAACAAATCAGGAAAAAAATTTTAAAGAACTCTTTAGAAATACATTTGAGGTAAAGAATTTCGGAATAGATTGAAAATAATCAATATCAATCAATAATTAATATCAATAGAATATAATTTAATATATGTAATATAATGATAATCACACCACACGTAATATAATTTTATAGTTATTATATAATGATAATCATATAATATAATATTATTAAATAGTATAATATAATAATTATATTAGTTACGAGTATAATAATGTGTGGAATAATATAAAAATACTAATTAATTCCAATTAATAATTTTTGATAACTCGCTTGTTCCTTTAAAAAATTTCATCGAACAAGTAACATTTAAAATGCATTATTTAAAAGTAAAATAAAGTGGAATTTTATAGTTTGCTGCAATGATTAAAAGCGCAGTCCACATACTCTTTAAAAAATATCCAGGTACTCTCCAATGATATTAAAAATATCCATATTCGAAAATAACACAAATACAACAGAAGACTGAAGCAGCCAGCTTGAAGAACGACTGCAAAATGGTTAAATTTTTCAAGAAATCGAATAAAAACCATTTGAAATTAATAGAGTTACCACGGAAAAATACTTTAAAATTTAACTACAGTATACATCTCATTCCCATGTGTGGCAACCACATTACCATATCATAAAAATATCAAGGGAACCATATTGCAATGTTATCGCCCATCTTGGCGCGTAGCACTCGAATATCAAATTAGGACCAAATGGACCATATAATAATTGTGTTTCCCTTATATTTAAATGATCTCTTGTTGTACACTTATAATAATTTTTTATTCATGAAGAGAAAGAAATTAATGTCTTCAAGTTAACATGCTAGAAAAAAGACATGCTCCCCCTTTAAATATTAAACGAGAACAAATTCTTCGAAGATCAGCATACTAATTAATTGCTTTCAATAATTTTATCACGATATGTACTATACATTGCTTGTAAACAATCTTTAGACACATTTAAAAACAGATTTCAAAACCATAAAAGAAGTATCAAGTTCTAATATTTGAAATCATTAATCCACATAACGTATTTAATAAGTCAAACATTGTTTTCTTTTTAAAAAAATTAAAGTTTTATTCATATGATTGTAGGAAATAAAATGCACAGTTATAATGAAGTTTGAGCACCAAAAAAGAAATACATATGCATATATTTTTACAACTTATGTAGAGAATTGTAAGAAAAGCATAACATATCAAATTTTAAAAAAACTCCCGTTACATAAATCTTTTATTTGATAAATTTCTCTCACTAACCCTATGTAAAAGATATATATTTAAATAATTATAAGAAAAACTCATTTTTAATAATTCTGTAAAACTTGGAAAGTTTTTTGGTGGTAAAAATTAATTTCATTTAGTAAATTTAATACATGTTTTTAAAATGGCAATGTGACAAAAAATATATTAAAAGATTCCTTTTACTTTCATGTGTTAACTGAATTTAAAATGCATATAAAGGATTCATATAACAGACAAGGTACCGAATTTTTATATAACAGATTCATAAAACGAAAGTGCGGCATGTAACACATTTTCTTGAAATGTTATTGTCCAAATGAATTTTTTGCCACACTTTTAGACATTAATAAGTAGATTTAGCTGGTAAAAATACTTCAGTTAGGTAAAAATTTCTATTATTTATACTACTTAGGTAGTTTAATCTCCGAGTAAAAGTCTTGTTTTAAAAACAAATTTACATATATATCTACGTTACGAAAAAACAAGAATTATTTGAAATAACAATGTTCAAAAAAAGAGATCTTCATAAAATTCTTCGTTAGTAGAAATTCATAAAAAGCTTCTTAAAGAAGTGTTTGCAAATGAAAAGAACACAGTGCGTACATTACAATAATTAAAAATTTGTGTGTAAGGAAGCAAATATATTTTTAAATTTCAAATGAATAAAAAAAGTTCTTTGAAATTTTATTTAATACTTTTAGTGATACATCATACATAATTTTAAAAAAAACACTGATATTATAAATAACGTTTTTACAAATGTCCCAACACACAAAACTTTTAATTAGAATGAATACGCAAATATGCCTTTTAAAGGCTACTACAAAAAAGGTCTTTTTACAAATATTATAAACATAATGCTTTTATTTTGTATGAATACGAAAATGTCGCTATCAGTTACTTTATTTCTTCTGAAAGCCTTGTACAAAGATCAGAAACAAAAGCCTTTTCCATTGTATGAATACGCATATGTACCTTTAAACTATCGTTACGTCTAAAGGCCTTCTTACAAACATTACAAACGTAAGGCATTTCCTTTGTATGAAGGCGTGAATGTCTCTTTAAATGATTATTACGTTTGAAGGTTTTTGAACAAATGTCACAAACGTAAGGTCTTTCCTTTGTATGAATACGTAGATGTTTTTTTAAATCACTATAGATTCTGAAGGCTCTTGTACAAATATCGCAAATAAAAGGTTTTTCCTTTGTATGAATACGAATATGTTCCTTTAAATGACTATTACGTGTGAAGGCCTTCTTACAAATGTGACAAACATAAGGTCTTTCCTTTGTATGAATACGTAGATGTTTTTTTAAATCACTATAGATTCTGAAGGCTCTTGTACAAATATCGCAAATAAAAGCCTTTTCCTTTGTATGAATACGCATATGTACCTTTAAAGTATCGTTACGTCTAAAGGCCTTCTTACAAACGTTACAAACATAAGACATTTCCTTTGTATGAAGGCGTGAATGTCTCTTTAAATGATTATTACGGCTGAAGGCTTTTGTACAATGTCACAAACGTAAGGCCTTTCCTTTGTATGAATACGTAGATGTTTTTTTAAATCACTATAGATTCTGAAGGCTCTTGTACAAATATCGCAAATAAAAGGTTTTTCCTTTGTATGAATACGAATATGTTCCTTTAAATGACTATTACGTGTGAAGGCTTTTGTACAAATGTCACAAACGTAAGGCCTTTCCTTTGTATGAATACGTAAATGTTTCTTTAAATAACTACTGTTTGAGAACGCTTTTGTACAAATTTCACAAACATACGGTTTCGAGTTTGTATGAATATTTGAGTTACTTTTCAAAGAGCTACTGTTTGAGAAGCTCTTGTTACAGCAGTCATCAACATGAGCTTTTTCAACTGCATGGTTACGTAAGTGACCTTTCAAACTAGATTTTAGATAAAATGATTTGTTACAAAAATGTTGCAACTGTAGGATTATCGTGCGCATGTATACGCTGATGTCGAATCAAACTCTGAACAGATGAAAACAATCTGTTGCACACGTCACAAAATAAGATTTTTCTTCATTATGAGTGACAAAATTATGTAATTGCCCTTTGGAAGACATTGTCTCTTGTCAAAATTCAAATCCAGTAATTTTTATGTCCATTATTATTGATTAAAAGCGTTTTCTGAATGTCCTTTTTAGCCAAGTTCTTGTTACCCAGTTTGCAACAATGATTAAAGTTCTCGCACTTTCTCAAGTTTTGTAGAAAAATTTTCAACAAGAAATGCTTAAGATGAAATACCGCTTAACTAAAAATTGTCACAATAATTATATCTTAAAAGTTAACACACATTAAATATTTCTTTCAAAACTTAAAAAGTTAAAAAAATTTTTGTATTTACTCACTTCTGTTGCACAGTTTGATATATCTGCTTAAGATATTTAATTTTCACTTCAGTGCCAAAGTGATGTAATTTTTTTTAACCTCAGATGAGAAAAGCGATCGTCTTCGAGATAGCGACAGCTTCGATTCATTGGATACCACACACACAAGCCAATTCTCACAAAATATATATTTCTAAAAAACATAGATTATTGTTGAACTTCCAGGATAAAATAATTTAATGATAGTTCAAACAAAGTTTAAAATAAAAAATATTACGTAGACACCGGAATATTTTCTTCGATACATTAGAAGAAAATGAACTCTTTCCTGTGATTAAATAATAAAATTTTCTGTAAGAATAAATTAAAAGTTTTTCTCGGAATAAAAATATTTTAAAGATTTTCTGTTTCACTTCCCAATTTGTGAAACAATCATTATTTTTATTGGCAATAACAAACACAAGGTAATAAATGATTTCATTCCGAATGTACAGATTTCTCACCTGTTGGCCACGGTAGCCTAGTGGTTCTGGCTGATTGATTGAATATTAAAGTCGCACTGTTCAGCTACAAAAGGGCTCTTGACGACGGATCCCGTAATTTTGAACCACGGTCAAGTGACGAGGACGACATCTGAGTTGGCACCCCTCTCCTACCACACCAACGGGAGGACGTTTGAGCTCTCGACAGATTTAACGTGCATCGCTTCCCTCCACGGCGGGTCTTTAGTGGTACTGGGCTCGAATTCATGACATGCCTGCCATGATCCGATACCTTGACCACTAGGCTACCGCTGCCACAGTAGTTCTGGTCAAGGACCTGTGTAAAATCTCTGAATGGTACTTCTTGTTTTACGTTTCAAATCAAAATTTTACTCATTCCGTGTATTAGCAAAGCGGTTACAGTGCTCATCATTTGCGATAGATTCTCGATTCTTTTTCAAACGTCAGACCACGGTACCTAGAGGTCACTGTCACGAACTCGTGGCTGATTTTTCATGAGATCAAGTCCTGGTACCACTGAAGACCCACCGTGCAGAGGAACTGAGGCACATTCAATGTGTTTTGGATCAAAGTCCTCCGGTTGGAGTGTGTTGTTGGAGTTTGCAAAGAGGGGTGCCGGCTCAGGGTTACTCTGATCATTTGACTGAATTCTAAATTACGAGATACGGCATCAATAGAGCCATCACTCTTTATGCTGCATTGTTAAAAAAAGCAACTTCCCATCTCCTCTTAACTTCTTTTGAATGCTACACGAGACAGGGTGTCCGGGTTTAAAGTATCCATAAGTTATGGCTTATTATTACGGAACTACCCATCAGGATGTAATAAACTGTTCATCTGTGCCTTGGAAAATTCTCTGAGGTTTTTTGGGTCTAGTCCGATCGGTCGTACGTGCGTGAATTATTCGGCAATCTGAGACGATAAACCTGTTACACTGACTTAATTAGTACAGATGTGAACACCCAGCAAAAGGTGCAGTGCGTACTTTGGTTAACGGGATTTAAATCAGTCACGCCTGTACGACGTATTCGAACGAAATGGAATGTCGTTATTGGCTTGCCTAATAGACGTATCAGGGCTCTTATAAAATGAATCACGCAAACGCGCGCGATCAACAGTGTCTTCTATCACGAAAACTTAAGGATACTTGTCAGTTTGAGACATCAAAGTTCCCGTCTCCTGTAAAGTTTTTTCACATTGGTGGACAGATTTTGAAGTCGGAGGATCGACATTTCATTCTGTTCGAACACGTCGCTGTACACGCGTGACTGATTTAAATTCTGTTAACCAAAGTACGCACTGCACCTTTTGCTGTGGTGTTCACATCTGTACTAATTAAGTCAGTGTAGCAAGTTTATCGTCTCAGATTGACAAATAATGCAAGCACTTGCAGCCGATCGGACTAGACCGAAAAATCTCGGAGGGGTTTCCAATCCACGGAGGAACAGTTTATTACCTTCTGATTGATAGTTTCGTAAAAATGTCATAACTTTTGGATACTTTAAGCCCGGGCACCCGGTATTTATGCAGAAATAGCCTCACAATTGTTTTTTTTTATTTCATGATTCAGAAACCTCTTCAAAAATTAAGGAGGGTTTGAGATCATCTCACCAATCCTCATTGCTATCGCTTCGGACCGAACCCTTAATTGGAATGTTGATCCACTTTTCTGTGCGTGAGTTCTGTTTCGTAAGATTTTCGCATCTTTGAACCATGCGGCATTGAAAGCATTCCATATGTTGTTGATCTGGAAGTGACGACTGACCCGGCGTTAGAGGTATTCTCAGGTTGGATTCTTCAAGAAAACTTTTGCGGCCACGGTAGCCTAGTGGTCAAGGTAATGGACTCGTGGCCGATAATTCATGAATTCGTGCCTAGTACCGCTGAAGACTCGCCGTATAGGGTCGCGATGCACGTTAAAAATGTCGAGGCTCAAACGTCCCCCCGTTGGTGTGGTGTGGATGTTACGAGAGGGGAAAGCCAGCTCAGGTATCGTCCTCTGAAATTAACCATGGTTCAAAATTACGAGGTCCTTCGACAAACGCATTCGAGTAGCTGAATAGTGCAAACTTAATATTCACTCACCCCAAGAAACCCTTTATGTCTGCACTCATTGGACATATCCTCTATGGTTATTTTTGAATAGAGAACATCTAAAATTCTGATTCTATTAATAACCTGTTATGCTGCAGGGTTGATGCACGATAATCCTTTGGCTCAAAGTCCTGAAATGTACGTTCTTTTGGAGTCTGGGGCGCCGTGTAGGGGGAGCGATGTACGTTAAATCTGCCGTGAGCTCAAACGTCCTCCCATGGATGTGGTGTAGTAGTTAGGAGAGGGGGATGCCAGATTAGGTATCTTCCCCGTCACTTGACCATGGTTTCATAGCCGACGATGTCCGTCACCGAAAGCCCTCGAGTAGTTGAATAGTGAGACGTTAATATTCACTCACTTGAACTCAGGTGCCAACTCAGGTGTTGTATTCGTCACTTGAGAGTGGCTCAAAATTAACACATACATCGATAGTAGCCTTCGTATTGGTAAAAAAAATAATAATGAACAATTTTAATAATAAACAAATATTTATCAATGTCTATCTATATGTTTTAACACACGAAAAGTTTAAATCTTATATTTGACATAATATGAAAGTTTCATTTTTCTCTGTCTCACGTGGAGTATATGTTAACATGTTGGACTTTTGAATGAGTGCTTATTCCCGTCTCTTTCTAAGGCCACACAAGGGATAGTAACGACGGACCTCGTTATTTTTTAATGCGGTCCAATGACGAGAATGACACCTGAGCTAACTTTCACTCAACACAAACGCGAGAACTTTGAGCCATGGCAGATTCACTGATCAGTCCTAAAACAGCCGTATTAGGTCTCGAACCCGTGACTCGACAACGCCAACCACGAGTTTGGGACCATGATTACTAAGCAATCGCAGTCACTTGGGTTTTTGAGTGAATGAGTGAATATTAACGTCACACTGTTCAGTTACACGAGGGCTTTTGGTGACGGATCTCGTAATTTTCAACCTTGGTCAAGTGACGAGGATGACACCAGAGATGCCCCCTCTCCTAACTACCACACCAATGGTCAAGGTATCGGATTGTGGCTGGCAGGTAATAAGGTCGAGACCTGTACCACTAAAGACCCACCGTGTAGGGGAGCGATGCACGTTAAATCTGTCGAGAGCTCAAATGTCCACCCGTTGGTATAGTGTGGTTGTTAAGAGAGGGGTACCAGCTCAGGTGTCGTCCTCGTCACTGAACCATGTTTCAAAACTACGGTGTCCGTCGTCAAGAGCCCTCATGTTGCTGAACAATTAAGTGATATCACTGTATAATTGGAGACTTGGCTATCGCCTTATGCCCCGACAGAATTTGATGAATATAGAAAAATTAAAATCTATTGGTTGATATTTTAGAATTCTTCCACTTTTTGGGCATGCTCTTTTGTTTTGCAATGCGCTATTGTTGAATAGGACCATTCTCTAAGGTTGGAGATTAAATTTTTCGTTGTCCTTTGTATTTGCTGCAGGTTAAAATGAAATGTTCACTTGTTTTTGGCACTTGACATTCCGAACACATTGGAGAATCTACTTGTTTAAAAGAAAATAAATATCATTCAATGGTAGTTTTTTTGCTCGCATCTTATTAATTAAAACCTCTGGATTTGTCGCTAAAAGCCCTTGTGTAGCTGAACAGTGCAACGTTAATATTCACTCACACACACACCACACCAATGGGAGGACATTTGAGCTCTTGAGAGATTTAACGGGCATCGCTTCCTTATACGGCGGGTTTTCAGTGGTACTGAGCTCGAATTCGTGACACGCCAGCCACAAATCCATTACCTTGACTACTAGGCTACCACGGAAACTAGGGACATCACAAGATTAGGATGTGCATAGCAATCCCTGGTCAGAAACGTATTCTATCTATTCTTGGTGACGTTGTTCTCAAAAGCATCGCAGAAAAAAGACCTGTATCACTACAGTCATTAGAGCTGTCATTGCCAACAGAATAGTATGGAACAGTTTTGTGAACACCTGGCTGGCAGATTTACTTGATTTACGGATCGGCAAAAGGAAATACACGAACATCAGAAAAATTGTATCGCTAAAGATATCCACAGAGAGATCAACACCACCAGATGTTTCTAATTTTCATCATAGTTTGTGACGGTACTCTTTGAAGAGGGCATGAATGTGATGGTTAGCCTTCATGTAAAAAAATACGATGAACTCCGATGATTACTACTTCGAGATCCTATTACAGCAGCAGGGATGGCCCGTACGCTGGTACTTGGGTGATTTCGAACAATATCCAACACATTTTGTTCTATCCTGGAAGTTAAGGTCACTCGTGGCCCACCCTCACTATAGGTATTACCTCGTAATGATCCATATTAACTCGAATTGCGAGGCAAATTAGTAAACATCCAGCGGTACGATTCATCTCTTTGTGAGTACTTTACGCGATACAATCTCTCTGCTACTCGTGCGTTTCCATCTTGCAGTCAGTAAATCAGGTGTATATCTGCCAGCGAGATATTCGTAAAACTACTTCTCTGCGGCCAATGACAGCTCAAATGACTGTGGTAATGCAGATCTGTGTTTCCTCTAATGCTCTTATGAACAACGCCACCTAGGACCGAACGAAGCCATTTCTGCCATGGGTTGCTATGCACAAATCTGAATTCTTGTGATGCCCCCTTCCTCCTCTTAATGTTTGTGACAACAACCCTGTAAATCTATTTCAGTATGCAAACATATACAGGGTGTTCGAAAAACAGCAGACAGGAGTAGGTACATAAAAAAGGCCCAAAAGAATTGTATTTGTACACAATCTTTAGTTTATGAAAAAAATAAGGTAAATGATGATACATCATGAGGCTCGGTTGCATTTCTGTGCTCCTGGATATGGCATTTTCCTGCCTTTGGATCGAACATATGGGTCCGGTTCTAGGGCCACCATGATCCCCAGATTTATTCCATTGGATTTTTTTCCCAATGATGCAATCTCAAGGAATTGGTGTTTCGAGACGTGTGACACGTCTACAAATGGACTTAGTTGCTCGTCTGCATGCTGCTTGTACTTCGGTGGACACCGCACTGCTTCGACGTGTGCACTCATTTATTCCACGGCGCGCTCATACCTGCCTCTCAGTAGCGGACACAGAAAATTTTCAGGGTGGGGGGGGGAAGTCCATGGTCGAAAGTCCCCCAACTCATATCATATCTCAAGGCAACACCAATTTATTCTTCTGATTTTTCAACAAAAAAACAGTAAAAAATAAATTATTGAATTAATAATTAGCATTAATTAATAAAATAAATTGTTAATTGCAAATATTTAATTAAAATTTACGTTATATATATATAGGATAATCATTAATCGAAAAAAAAACTCAAGGGCTTTGGGGGGGTGTCCGGACCCTCAGGAACCCCCCCCCCTTGTGTGCGCCACTGCTGCCTCTATATGCATGGGGGACACTTAGAATATCTGCCTTTATAAATATTTGCATATGCAATTGTTGTTGTGTGTGAAGGTCCAACACGGTGCTTTTTCTTGCACCAGTTGTGACGTCATACTTTGTTTTAATAATTTTCTCGTAAACTATGGATAGTGTACAGGTACAGTTCTTTAAGCATTAGTTATGTATTCTCTGTCTCCTAATTCTCAACGAGGAATCTAGTTGTACGGAGTTTGGGGGCTACTTTTTGGATATCCTGTATGAGATGTTGTTTTAGATATATTGCTAAAAAAATTGTGTGGTTACTCTGAAAATGATAAACATGAATGTAAAATGTTTAAATCTAAAAAAATGGGGCTTAATTGAATTTTAAAAACACCAAAATATATTCCTAATTGAATATATATATAAACCTTAAAATATATTATGCATTTTATTTACACTCATGTCCATAAATTAAGGATAATGAAGTTCAGGCAAAGAAAGAGACAGAAGCAAAACAAATTTGACTTATTTGTAAAGTCTGTCGTGCATTATTCCCTCCCCTCAGATTATCATCTCCCCGTCTACCGTTTAATGTTTCTGGACATGAAGGCGGATTAGAGAAATCAAGAGACATAGTTGCAAATCACTATATTTATTGATGCTTATTAATCACAGGAAGGCTACAACCACACGATTCAAATTTAAGAGAAATAAAACACAGTGGAGTATGAAAAGGAGTTACTACTAGCGGAACTACGGAATCGCGACTGAATCCACGAAAGATCAAACACGTACAATTACAGCTAAAACACGTACACGTATTCACAAATTTCTAAATCACTAACCTTATCCTTGTAACATCGGTGGTTCCCCCCGTCGCGGTGATAAATTTCTTACTGGCAGGATAGGCTAATAGATAAGGATCCACACTCGGTCATACAGAATCTTTTCCAATTTCAATCTACGGCTCTCCGGCGTAGCTCGTCAAGTAACTGCTAACTAATACTGTAAACAACTGCGTGTTGATCTACGGATGCTTCAAATCATTTGACTTCTCCTTTCTAACTCTTCACTTTAATTTTTTTGATAACTCGCTAAACCCGAACTTATATAATATATCTCAATTGCATAAATCACGCTTTGGCTTCCGGTGGAGATTGGTTGAAATAAATAAAACTTTAAACAAATTTTGAGGAGGTTAATGGAAACCGTATAGATCCGTCACACGTCTATTTATTAAACAAAAGGTAAAGAGCAAAAAAGATGCTATATGTTTGACATAATTAATAAAAATTGCGATTTTTACTCCCTGGAGCCAATTTCAAAAAAGAACCTACTTACAAAAAACAGTATAACATGGTTAGTATGATGGTTAATACGGAGTATGTCACCCGGACGATCCAATACAGGCCTTACAACGCCTACGCATGCTGAGTATCAAATTATCAATCTGATCTTTTTTACTTTACTTTACTTACTCGGGAGAATCAAGCCCACCCAAGGGGTTTCGAGCTGTGAATCGACCCTCCGAGATGTAACTTTATTAAAGAAAACAAAAAAGTGTACAAAGTGGTCCCGAAGGAGGGACCCTCCCCACAAAATTCTTGAGAAAAGGGGGGGGGAAATACAGATGGAAAGCTTTACAATTTTGTATAACATTGCAAATACAAAAAAAAAAAAAACACACACACACACACAAAACACAAACACTGACGCTGTCTAACTAAGGGGAATATTACACCACTCATCAAGCAATGCCCTCTGAAGTTCCGGTAGACAGGTGAGAGGGGGTTGACGGGCTGCAATTCGTCGGCCAAGCATATCCCACACATGCTCTATTGGATTCAAGTACGGTGAGTACTTGAATCCAATAGCCCAATCCATACGTGTGATATCCTGCGATTGAAGGCATTCGTCTACAATGTTTGCACGGTGAGGACGGGCGTTGTCATCCATAAACAGAAATTCAGCACCCATGGCGCCCCGAAACAAACGTACATGGTGTTCCAGAATGACATCCTGATAGATGTGGCCTGTCATCGTTACACTCTGAACACATGCAGGTCAGTTCTGGAACCAAGAATGATTCCTCCCCAAACGAGCCATCCTACACCACCGTAGCGGTGTCGTTCAATGGTGTTCTCTTGGTGGTAACGGGTGCCTGGCGCTCTCCATATAAAAGTCCGGCGAGAATCAGACTGCAAACTAAACCTGGACTCGTCGGAAAACATCACACAAGACCACTGTTGCGGTGTCCACAATGCATGCTCTCTACTCCAGGTTAATCGCTAGAGACAGTGAGTTGCGGTAAGGGGAACACATCTGACAGGCCTACGAGCATATAGACCAATGTGTCCTAAGCGTCTGTACACGGTCTGCCTTGAAACTGTCGTACCGGTAGCTGAAGAGAGCTGACAAGACAGGTGTGATGCTGTGCTTCGTCTGTTTCTTTTGGCAGTAACTGCCAAATACCGGTCCTCATTCGGCGTTGTAACTCGGGGGCGATCTGTGCTTTAACATCTACTCACATTACAATCATCTTGGAATCGTTGCCAAAGCCTGGAGATGACACTCTGGGAGATTCCAAGTTCTTCGGATACTTCCAGCTGAGTAAGTCCACATTCCAGTCGTCCGATAATTCTACCACGTAAAAAATCATCGAAATGCTTCCTTTGTGCCATAACTATGCGGTTATTACACTGAAAGCCTTTTAAAGCGCTTGTGAACAATTTTACTTCTTTGCCACCTTTCCTTATATACCCCTCTGTTACACTCTCGTCATTGTGACGCACTATCCGCGCCATCTGGTGGTTTCCTGTAATTTTCATATTCTTCTTCAAGATGTGTGTGATAATTCTACAGGTGAAATTTTTATTTTAGATTTCAATTTCTGTGTGATTCTGAATTTTCCTTAATTTATGGACATGAGTGTATATAATATGTGTCTTAACGCAGAATTGGCAACCATATGCTTCGTTATAATTTAATGTCACCAATGGGTTTTTATAATACGTAAGTACCATATTTCTTTATTTTCATTACAAAATTCATTTCCGTAAAATTTCTCGTAGCACTTATCGCAAAATCAAATAACTCGGCGACTGGAGAGCCAGCTTGAAAGATAAAAAATAGAGCAGCTCTTGGAACCGGTGTGAGTTGGTATGGTATTTATTGGAACGTGCTCGAAATTTGACAGGTTTTTCAAGAGATTTTCAGATTCTAGATTTTGGAGACTTTTTAAGATTTTTAAATGACCTCTTTTAGATTAGGGATTTATCCCAGGGACCCCAGGATGAGATGCCTGGTGTCACTACCCCGAACTCTCTCAGATAAGAGGTTTATTTTCTTGTAACTTGTAAATTATATATAATTTTCAATAAAATTTAAGTTTAAAATAAATTAACTTGTTTAGTCTTAACTCATTGATTGATGTGGCCGCGGTGGCCAAGTGGTCAAGGCATCGGATCATGGCTAGCATGTCATGAGTTTGAGCCCAGTACCACTGAAGATCCGCCGTGCAGGGGAGCGATGCACATTAAATCTGTCGAGAGCTCAAACCTCCTCCCGTTGGTGTGGTGTGGTAGTTAGGAGAGGGGTGCCAACTCAGGGGTCGTCCGCGTCACTTGACCATGGTTCAAAATTACGCGGACCGTCCCCAAAAGCCCTCGTGTAGCTGAACAGTAGGACGTTAATATTCACTCATTGATATAAATTTAGTTTTATTTAATTACAGTCATGATTTCGAACGCAAGAACAAACATCGGATCTGTGTTTACTAATTATTTTTACGCGTAAAATGGGGCGTCGTATCAATATCCAGATATAAATTATTTACACTACTTTAAGCATTAATTGCACAAAATTCGTAACAATATAATCGAATTATACAGTGGTGTAGGAACGGGGATGTTATAGACTACACATACCTAAACTGGAAGCCCACTTTCAAACATCCACTCCACGCCAATATGAGAAATTTAAACAAAAGCAGTTTCATAATGCTACAGCCCCTTTACAAGACGACTCTTTGGAAACACCAGGGTACCAGTTTATGACCATAATCAGTTGGCTATCAAAGATTGTGTCATGAGCACTCATGAACTGTGGGATGCACCTCCTAGAGAGGCGAGTTAATCCTGCGTGGGAGGGGTGGCGGAGGCTCGAGCATATCGAAAAATCTAAAATAAAAGATTACTTAAAAAATTATTAGTTTACTGAAAGGTAGTAAAACAAACTACATTTTCACATAATAAAAAAATAAATACACATTTACACTGATATAACATAAATGTATTAGTACTATGTAATGTACATTCTATAACAAAAAAAAATGACACACCAAGAACGAGCTGTCCGATTGAGACAAAAATTGGTAGAAAGAAAGACTACGTACATAATAGAAATTTATTCAAATTTCTGGAACAAACAAATTTCAAAACTAAATGATTTATTTCAGAGTTACATAGTTACAAATTAACGAGCCCAATAAGGTGTTGACCCACCTCTAATCTGGATGCAAGCTGCCACACGACGTGACATAGAGTAAAAGAGCACCCCGATGGTCTCCTGCGGTATTTCTTGACAAATTTGCTCCAATTGTCAGGCCAGGTCATCAGCATTCCCTAGTTGATGCAGTTATCTTCCCATCATATCCCAGACATGCATGATTGGTGACAAATAAGGCGATCTGGCTGGCCAAGGAAGTGTTTGACAAGCTGTAAGACAGTTCACAGAAACACGTGCCTGGTAGTCTCCAGACACGTCTTCGATTATCGTCAGGACACAGTTAGAAGCGGGATTCGTCTCTAAACACTATACGTCCCCAGTCAGCATGATTCCAACCTGATAGAGTTAAGCACATCTGTAATCTGGCTTGACAGAGGGCAAGCATGAGTGGCAGATGGCGTAGCGGTCGGTACGAGCGTAAATTTGTTCTATCAGCCATCTGTGAATGGTCATGGTGGATACTCGTGCGCGGTTCGCACGTCTGATGGTTGATAACGTTGAATCAGGCTCTGTGACAGCTGATTCGACAATCAATCTGTCCTCCCGATCTGCCATAACCCTGTTATATAGGTCGACCGCTATCATCATGACGCTGAAATCTGCCACTGTTCATCCATTCTTGCCAGCATCTTCTAATGGCCGCACCGCTTCAACCCATATGGCGAGAGATTCTCCGATTTGCCCAATCTCCCTCTTTCAATTCAACGATACGACTTCTTTTAAACTCTGACAGTTGCTCGTAATGAGCTCGAATCTTGAGGTGAGGCATTTTTTCAGTCGTTGAAACGTATCCTAAATCGCAATGCAACAAAAATTTTGACCATCTGATTGAGAATCGCTTTTTATAGACACCTGCTGAGGGCGGAGTTCCGATGTGCTGTAGCTCCCGTTATTCAATCATTGGACACCAAATTTTAATCATTTGCATGTTCGGTACAAATGTCTTTGCATACGAAATTTCATTACAATAAAAAAACCTTCTTTTTTGATGTGTTGTTGTTTTCTTCTTTTTTTTGTCATATAGTATATTTGATAATTAATTTATCAATACTAAGTTAAGAACAAGTTTAATAATTACAGTGATTCCCATGGGCTTATTATATGCAAAATTTTAAACAAAGTACTTATCTTGATAATTTGTACGGTTTATATTTAAGGCGATATGGTACGCTAAAAATCATCAACCTGTCGAAATTTTTTTTATTGGCTTATTTGATACTTTGAATCTTTATAAATATGCCTGCCAAATTTCAAAGCTTTACCTGCATTTTTTATGAAGTTATGGAGCAATATTTGATGCTGAACAGCAACTACCACGCCTACATTTCAGATTATCTGCTAGAAAACAGCTTGATAAAAAATGAATTAATTATATTTCTACCGCACGTCAATGAGACTGACATTATATATGAAAAAACAAATCATTTCAAGAAGGAATTGTGCAATTCATGCAAAAATTCCAGTTTGTGGATTGTTTATTGGAAGAGCAAATGGATTTGTGTGGTCAAGATTTAAAAGTTGTGCGGGCTTTTTATGATATTATTATCAATGAAATTAAAACTTCAAAACGGATTCTCCCAAAGCACAAATACTAAATCTCATTTTGATAATTCAGATAATTAAAAATCTAATTCGCAAGAATAGAAATCTCTCCCATTTTTATATATTTGTTTTTGGTGATATATATATATATATATATATATATATATATATATCCCATGTGTGTGAAATTCAACACTTTTATTATTAAAATATTTTAAGATATTTATTTAAACAAATGCACACATATGCAGTTCTTATGGATTTTGATATATTTTACTTATAAATTGTCATTTGATTTTGCTTTCATTCGTGTACAATATTTAACATGCGAAGGCTTTTAAAAAATCATGGAAATAATAAAATAAAGGCATAAACATCTTTTGTACATGTTGTGCATTAGCTCTGAGCATGGAATTACCTCTGAAGTGCATGTATTTATTTTTTTAATAATTTTTAAGATAAAGTTTTATGAAATATTGATCTTTCATTCGTCTTCTTCTATATATTCATTATGGCAGTATACTGTTTAATTGTTTTACATTTGTGAAATGTCTTATGGTAAGCCGTTTTAAATAAGCTAATGAACATTTCATAAAAGTTTCAGACTATTCGATGAGTATTATATCATGCTATTCATGGAATGAAAACTTCAAACTCATTTTTCTCCATGTTGAATTTATGTACATATACTGTTATTCAAAACCCTAAGGCTTTTTTGGTAATTGAAGAATGGGTTTGAAATTTTTGTATACATGTTTTGAAATGTATGTTTTGTAAAACTGGGCATGGATTTAGCTCTAACATGTTAAGTACTTTTTCTAAAAAATTTCAAAATCAAAATTAATGTTTTTTTGAGAATTTTTAAAAGTTTAACTACAAAAAAAAATTAATAAAAAATTAAAGAGCAGCAGCAGAACCCCCCCCCCCCCTGCATACTTTTATGTAGTATATTATAAGGAACTTGAGAAATAAGTTTTGAAAAAAAAAAAAGAGACATATTTAAAAAAGTCTTAGGAATTTAAAAAATGCTTAAGGTATCCGAACACGTTTGGAGTACTTTTTAACAAAATAGCATACTAAAACATTATAAATGCTCTTTTAGGACTCAATACCAATAAATATTACTATTCAACTATCAATATTTAAAATAAATTGCCTGAATTTTACAAAAATCATAATTATAAGTGAAATTTTAGCAATATTTTTGAAAAACTTCAAAGCAGTTAGAGAAAAAAGCAATAAACATATATTAGTAAAAGTAGAACTAAAACAAATTAGATGCATTTATCTAGAAAATGTACTAAAATTTTAATTTTTTATTAAAATTTGAAAATTTTAGAGCTGATTGATTAAACATTATAAGAAATGTTACATTTTTTATGAGACCATTATTTAAATAACAAGCCACAACTCAAAAAGTATTCATACAATAAGAAATATTTTAGTACATTCTCTAGAAAATAACATACATATCAGGTTCAAAACGTTTTATGGAAATACATTCATAATATTTTTAGTTATCAGATTCGCCACGATAGATTTTGAGCAATTTAAATGCCCACTTCTGGTAGATCAAAAACCTACTTCCGGTTTTTCGAACTTCATAAAATTGATTGTAAATTGGCCTCTAGGTAGCGTAGGAACAAAACAAAGTATGTTTCGTTAAGTCAAAAGATAGCTCTGTTCAATAAAAGAAAAAACAAAAATATCTGCCTTGAATGTGAATTTGGTCTTTTTCAACGTGTTCGGATACCTTAAAAAAGTGCAAACAATTTAGATTTTGCAATCATTTTGCAGCAAGTTTAAAATTTTTTGTATGGAATTATCATTAAATATTAACCTTTATAAAATACAATTAAAACTAAATATCAAACATTAAAAATAAAAAAAAATTGTGAAGGTGGTACCATATCGCCTTAAGGTCGTATTATAGCTTTAGTGACAAAGTACATTTTTTTGGCATTCAATACATTGTTATTCCTGACCATCTGGTGCAGTAGTTAATGACGCTGACTATGGTGCCGTAGGGTCTGGGTTCGAATCCCGGAGAAGGCATGGATGTTTGTGTTGTAATCTCCTTCATGACTTATAAAATTCCTTCTTTCCTTTGTGATGTGTACTTCACGCTTACTTCTGTGGGATACTTTGTGGTACACGGGGCTTATAAATGTTCTCGATAAAAAAAAAATACATTGTTGTTGCATGGGGGAAGGTTTATGAAAGTTATGGTTGAAAATTGAGTCACAAATATATTGAAAGTCCCCCCCCCCCCATTACTAAAAGCGTTTCGACATATATCGATAAATATTGATTTTTATTCTCTCTACCCAATGTGAAAGCTCAAACGTCCTCCCGTTGGTGTGGTGTGGTAGTTATGAGAGGGAGTGTCAGCTCAGTTGTCGTCCGCGTCACTTGACAATGGTTCAAAATTACGCGGAACGTCCCCAAAAGCCCTCGTGTAGCTGAACAGTGGGACGTTAATATTCACTCACTCACTCTACCCAATGTGAATCAATACAAATACAGCCCAATTAAAATCCACAAGGTAATGCAGAAATATATAAGTTTATGCGAGGAAAAGATGAAATAGCAACCTTGTGTCTATTCTACTTACAATAAGAGGTAGAAGTCATTCATCGAAAACTTACGGCCACGAGCTATCGATTGTTAATTTATGGTCGGAAACTACATCCCTGTCTCTTTTGTCTGTCGCTCCTTTCGAGATAATTGCAACGTTTCTCCATTGGAATGGAAGTTGAAGTGGAGGTTAATTAATTTAATTAAGGTCTCCTGTGTGTGTGTCTGCTTCTTCGGTCTTTGATGAAAGTTTGCGGCTAGTTTATCTAGCGTAAAGGAAAGGTATAATTGTTACGTTTCGAAAGTTAAGGCAGAAGAATTAGCTGGCTATAAAAAGGTATTTGTCTCCTCACAAATGTAATTTAGTGCTCGTGGCTTAGAAATAAACATTAAATCTATTGGAGCTCATCGTTTTTTAATTTTCAAGCATGCAGTATAAAATACAGTCAAAGCTCCATATAACTAACCTCTTTATTTTGAGAATTTCTTTCTTTTGTGAACTTTTTCCTAGAACCAAGAATATTTTATTATTTCTTTCGTAAAATAACCTCCAAATAACGAAATACATTCTATATTTAACAAACTTTTCTTTTGTTATTCGATTTTTTCCCCTCATTGTTTTTAAAATATTCCAGGACATTTTTCAAATTATCCTCTCTTTTAGTACATTTTATGGGGATCAATAGCCTTCTGCTGGTTTTACTAGGTGCCTAACTCACCTACAGTATTAAAACTGCCGTAATTTTTTTAACTAAAAACTCAAGTAAAATTAATAGATTTTATCAGTAATTAAATTTAAGGAAGCTTGTGGTAGTGTATGCTTAAAATTTTTTTAATTCAATGGGGCTGCGGATTGGTATTTTTACCATTTCAGACCTATTACATCCCGAGGAGCTGATATTACTCTTTAGTGCGACGCCATATGGGTGGATACCAATCGCAGCCGTTAATTTTGACACCTAGTTTCCTCCCCAGAGGAAGGCACCTGAGCTCTGATGATGCGAACTCGTGTTAGGATTTTAATTTTGCCGAGAGTGCCCAAGCCAAACAGACACTCTAGGGATCTTTTACATGCCGTATAATCATTCGACATGGCCGCTGTCGATTTTCTGCATCACGGAAATTCACCGACTTGGGTCGGGGTCGAACCCGCAACCTTAGGTGCAGAAGGCCAGCGACAAACCAACCACGCCCCCCAGCCAGTTTACGCTTAAAATATTACTGGTTATAAAGTAAAATATGTTTTAAATTAGAAAATGGCGTTAAAAAATTCATTAATTTACTGTAAAACTATTTTAAAAAGTTGAAACTACATTATATTACAGGACAATATGTTTTTGCCCCCTTGTTCTCCTTGCAGATTACTTTTTGATGGATGAAATAAATAAAAAATGAATGGGTATTAATTTTCAAAAAAGTGGAAAATTTAATTTTTTACATAATGTAGTGTTTATGAATTTAAAATTTGCTTTATGTGGTCTATGTTTTACGTCTCTATATTAAAAGAGGAATTTCTATTTAACGAATTTCCCACAGAACGAACTTTATTCGGGATTTAGCAACTTCGATAGATGGAGGTCTACCCTTATATCTACGTAGAGTGCCATAATTCAGTTTAGAAAGAATAATCGTGAATAGTTTTCCTGTTAGAACAAATATGTAACATTTCTCGAAATTTTTCTATAAAATTAACCGAAAATTTCGTATGTTACAAATGCGCACTTTTTAATACTTAATATGTTATTATTTGATATTGAAAGGAAGAACCTAAACGGACCAAACACTGTACAATACAACATACACAAGAAAAATAAATATAAAAGTACGCAGCATAATCTGAATCAAATTTTTATTCCTTCAATCTTTTAAACGCTTTTATGAACAATGACATCATGTGAGAATAGAATGCCTACATTTTACGTAAAAAATACCTCATTTTTTTAGATTGCAGAAAATTAAAAACAAACGACAAACATCGCTTGGATTTACTTTTTCACACCACAAGGTGCACATTCAAAAAAAAAAAAATTCCTTTTTGAAAAAAGCAAGATTTATTTTAAATTCCTTTTCCTTGCAGTTCAAAATAAATATTCACAAAAACACATCCTCCTAACCAAAGCAAAGAGTATTCAAAGAAAAATCTAGATTTTTATATATTACATTTTCTCCTCATATTAATCCTTACAAATACTCTTTCCTGTGGCCGATTCACGAAGTTTCTTTTTGCTTGAAGAAAAAAAGTACATTAAAGTGATTGCAACTGTCAAAAGTGATACAAGAGGAATATCTTTCGCTTTTATTAAATCGTGTTTAATGTTCTTTGATGTACTGAAGAAAAATTTTCGAATCACATGAATAATGCCTGATAATAAGAGAAAAAAAAATAATTTTTTCATTTTTATTGAAATAATTTTTAATCATTGCAAAACAGGGGACTGATTGATAAGAATTATTTGGTGAGTTATTTCTTTCGTAAAAGGGAAAGAAACAAAAATTCTAAAATAGGGAAAATAATATAAGGCATTAGTTTGTAATTAAATAATCTAAGGCCATGTTTTATGTATGTATTATGTTTATGGGTTTCAAACATAATTAGATGAACATATTACTTATTAAATTAGTTTAATAACGATCTTACTGCACAGTACAACACATTTATATCTACTTCCATTCTAATAGTTGCGTGGTATTTATATACAAATGCCTCTGCTCAGTCACAGTTACCAGTCTCTAACTGGTTGCAGTTAAATACACCACAGTATGGAATTTATCCTATTATTCAGCAGTATATTTAAAGAAAAACGTATTCGAGAGATTTCAATAGGTCCAGAAAAAGATCGTTCAGTTATACAGAACTAGCCGTTAACTGCCTACTACGCTGGGCATTTCATAATGTTGAAGGAATAAATATTGTTTATATATAAATTATGGATATCTTAGTCCTTGCATTAAGTGTTCATAAATATTCTTATTCTTTCTTCAATATATTAACTTTTCCCCCCTCGTACATGTTGGTGCCCCGTACCATTGATGCGGCTATCATTATACTTAAAATCCAAATAATATGTTAATCTGCTTCACAAATGCTTTTTTTTAAGGATACTTTCTTCTTAGGGTGTGACAGGGATCCCCGAAAACTACTAATAACTGTAAGTCGTCATATTTTGAAGACCACTGAGCTGGTACTGTCATAAAAATTACGAGTGTGATTCATGTCATTTTTCTGATTCTGTTCAGATTGGAGACTTTAGATATATTATTGAATTTGGATGTTTAAAACGCGTTTTCCCCATTCATGAAAGAAAAGCTATCATATCCCAAAGACGCGACATTACTCAGAAATTTCCTTAAACTGTTTAGTATTCAGAGGAACGCATTCCAAAGTAATATTTTTGCATTTTCTTGCAGTGGACTGTAACATTTTCGTTTTCCACATTAGTATTCTATGTATACATTAGATGTTCAAGATATCACATAAAGTAGGAAGTATTGAAATAGTTGAAATTTTTACATTAATATTCATTTGCATTCTTGTAGGAAGTATTGAAGTATTTGAACCTTTTTCATTTGTGTGTATTCTTGGCCCGCTTTTTATTGGTAGTTTGTTCGTTAGAAATTTAAATGGTTCACACCAATTATTTCTTTTTTTTTTTAAAATTAAGTGTTTGGACTATCTTTTCATTCAAGAATGAGAATTAAAGAGTTGATAGGAATAAAAACAACGCTGGTATTTCATGCTATCATAGTGCGAAATAAAAGTGTAAATAAAGTCGTGTGTGTGTATGTGTGTAAGAATATGTAAGGTTAATGTTCATATTACATTACAGTAGTTTGCAAAAACATACTTTGATAAAGAATAGTTTTTCCACCCAATGAGAGCTGCATAGTAGCAACTAAGCCGTTACAGGCATGGCAAGTCTCCAAGAGTGGAAGCCCTTTTATTGGTGGCCCCATCTAGTGGCGGCTTTCGCTACTAATAATAAAAATTACTTTGCAAATAAATTTTCGTTTTCCTTAATATTAATCGTTGTTTTTGTTGTTACTAATCCATTTGGATGTTTCTAAGACATTCTGTGGTACATTTCTTTTAAAATGAAGTCTACGACAAGAGGTGATTGTGAAAGGGATACTTGGCAACCATTTTGCTCTGCAAGCAGAGTATTATGGCAACTCGTTTGTAACTGCCCTAATAGAATGATTGATGACATCAACATCAATTGCCTACTTTCAACCATTTTAACTGTGAATATAATCAGCGTGCAAATTCTGAACTCAATTTTTTCGGTTTTTTTTTATTCCTTGTGAAATTAGTATTTTTTTTTGTATCTGTTTGTTTGGTATTTTGTGCAATCTATAGTAAATGTATATTTTAATACGAGAATTGTACAAAGGGGGCCATAATTAAGCTGCAAGTGTTCAAGGGGTGCTGGAGCGAAAACCACTGGAAATATTCCAGTGAAATTTGGTATCAACACGTTTCAGAACATGCGCAAATCAAATATGCAAAGAAAAATCGTTATTTTCAGCCGATAGATGGCGCTGTACCGTATTTCAACGCTCATCGCTGGTATAAACAACTTCCAAAACCGAGAGACAGAGTATAATGACATTCTAAGAGATAAACAATATAAAACATTACTTACAGTTAATCAAAATTCCACACAATTCGCTTCAGTAAGTGAATTTTTACAGTATCATGTAATCACAAATTAATGTAAATTAAGATCACAAATTAAGCCATCCATAAAGACGCTTTGGAAAACACTTAAACCCTTATTTTTTGAATGAAATTATCACATGGTGTGCTCAATACCCAAACTACCAGATGCAACCACATGCTGAAAAAGTAAGACAGCATGATAAACCGTCGCTAATAATGCACGTTCCTTCTTATTCAGAGTCATGATTGACCATTACTCAATGTGATCTTGTTTTTGTACTGTTCGATGGCTTAGAATTTGCATATATACCGTCGATAAGCATTGAAACATGACACAGCGCCATCTATCGGGTGAAAATGATGCTTTTTTCCTTTGCATACTTGACTTGCGCATGTTCTGAAACGTGTAGATACCAAGTTTCACTGGAATATTCCTGATAGTTTTTCCTCCAGCACCCCTTGAACACTTGCAGTTTAATTATGGCCACCCTGTATTTATATATTGTAAGACAAAGCTAAGAATATCAAAAAAACTTAACAATTTACCTTCACGGGAAGAAATTAAAATCTTATAGCATATGACGATTTGCACACTCAATGTTCAATATAACACCTATACAACTCTTAAGGCCCAACACTCTTGAGGTCGCTGCTAAGGCCGGATCCCTCATGTGGAAGGCTGCATTAGGACGACATTGGGATGTTCGTTATCTAGAGCCTAGATAGGTCACTACAGGTGTGAGAGAGTCCAAGTGTTGAAGAGTCTAGGAAACGTCTGCGTTTCCCCTTTTTTTTGACATTTTCAACCCTTACGTGACTCAGGATCACTTGTGTTTGAACGTAGCCGGGGTTATTATTCGATCATTGGTCCTTTTCACCCCTCAGGAGGAGAACTTTGAAGCAAATGATTGGCGTGGGAACTACACCGGTCACTTCCTGCCTAGTAGAAAAAGTAAGTCACACATGTTGACTTACCTTAGAATATAAGCTTCAGATTGTCCAGTCTTGTATACTTTCCCGCGCCAAACTACGAGACCGTGAGAGACGTCGTTAGTTCTCTAACAGGAAATGGGTTCTCTGATGCAGACCGACTCACAACTACATACTTTATTTTGATATCAATCGCACCCACCAACAATTTCAAATTGCATCCTTTTAGAGTTAACCGTTTGAGTCTAAGGGGGTATTGAAAAAAACATTGTCAAAGAATCGCACGCTTTCTCAGAATGAGTAAGAAAAGACCCAAACAAATAGCGCTTGTTTTGTTTTATGTCGAGAAAATATTAAGTGGCGCGATAGCCTTTGTTCATTTTACAACGACGAATCCAATAGGAGCTACAGTGTTGTCTTACCTAATGTAAAATGTACTATTTACATTAAAAAGAGCTGTGTAATGTATTTGCTTCAGTAAATCTGAGCGCGCGACTTCAACAATCGATAATGCACCGTCAGTTGTTCATAATGTTCGAAATGTACTGTGTTTTCTCGCCATAAAATCTCAACAACGCGATGGCGCTGTTTGGGACCCAAACAGCTAATGGCAAAAATCATAAATTTAATGAGTCAAAACATATTTCCATCTGGTCTTCATGTTATTTTCAATCATTACATTCCACGCGTGTTAAATATTCTTAAAGATTGCGGTTATTTTAATTTTTCCAAAATGTTGTTAAAGAAAGAGTCTTTTTTATTAGAAGTTTCTAACATTCCTTGTAAAAGTATCATTTTCAAGTAAAATGGGGGGAAATTCAGAACGCTTTCATTCGTGGATTCATCGAGATAATATTTGTGTGAAGAAAATGAGTTCTGACATTGTTATAAGGATTAGGAAGTCTGGTGAGATAACTTGAAGTGCTATAATACTGATTGCTAATTATT
>BMAO01039070.1:0-15535 GCA_019973975.1 Trichonephila clavata | reverse complement strand
AGAAAAAATAATATTTTGTGCACGTATGACCGTGTGTTGCAACAAAGAAACCTGGTAAGTTTTGAAGCAACGGGCTGCTATAACAAGACATCAAGTTCACTGGCAGTTCTTTTGGACAAATACACTGGTGTCTAAAAGTTAAGCATAAATTGTAAAATGCGAAAAACATGGAGTAAATATTTGTAAAATTATTTCAAATTTCTTGCGGACATTAATTGGTGAAGAAGAAACATTGGGGTTTTGTAAAACCTTTCAGTCGACTACGTCCTGCGAGAAACACCGGCGCATGTCGGAATGCGGAGAAACCGATTCACGTAGCATAGGTATAGTTCAGACAAATTTCGTGCTAGTGCTGTGGCAAAGGAACGTTGTTAACCATCAAACAAGGTGAATAATGACACAAAGACGCCAATTGGACATGTTTACAGAAAGGAAGAATCGTTGGAATGCTGGAATAATCACAAATCACCAAACGAGTGTTCCGAATTCTGAATGTGGATCCAGTATGTGATCCAAGACTGTGGCAGAGGTTTCAAAGAACGGAGATGTTAACTGACAACCAGTATCAAGGCATGATAAAGACATTTAAATGCTAAAAAAAGAATAATTGCTTCATTAGATTATGAATATGTATTATTGTGTACTTTTAATTATTTTTTATATCGAATAAAATTAAGGACACATGTGCAGCCCTGATAACTACCACTATATATCACCATTACTCATGTATTTTCAGGTGATAGATTCTTAAAAGTCAATTCCACAGCATTCAAATACTTCCTTCGAACTGTGATCTGGCTACAAGTCAATAAGTTCAATCTGCAGCTCTTCAGATGCTGTGCAAATATAGGCAGCAATGGGATAACAGAGAAAATTGAATTGCGGGATCAATTTTGTTACAATATTAAATCGTCTTATGAATCGTCTTCTAAATCCTGCGAATGATCTCTTAAAAGTAACATTTACAGCTAATAACAGAACAAAGAAATTTTGTTTTCCTAATAGTGAAAAATACGAATGTTCGATAGCGCATGGGTAAGAAATATCTGCCCTGCAAATTGGATTACTATGAGGCAGATTAACATTGGTCGCCTGAGGGATTTAACTTCATCCGAGTCTAATAAATATATAAGATTATAATATGACTACATCGTCTCCCATTCTCTAAGCCAGTGATTCCCAAACGGGTCTTTATACACCCTCAGGGGTCCATGACGTTCTGCATATGGTCCAAAATATTTCCATCATAAGGTTAATTACTTTAGCTGTCTCTTTGTTATTTTTTTTCTTCTTCAATATAAAGAAAGCAGAAGGAGATAGTACAGATATCGTGCATTCATTGGAGCATAAAGAGATAATTTAGATATTGCACCATCATTCAGTATAGATGTTGTGCCTTCACAAAACATAAAGACATAATACTGATATCGTACCTTGAATAAATCATAAGGAGATAATATATGATCGTATCTTCATTTAATATCTTTTTTACATGATAATTAATTTTCATTTCCTTACCTTATATTGGTATGGCAAAAATCCAGAATTAGGTGTAAAGTATAAGCGACGATGTTTGAGCTAGCATCCTTTTCAATATAACTTCCACATACTTTAACTATAAGTCTCGATACAGTTAACGTACTTCATATCTTCTACACATGGTGGTACTTTAGTGACACCAGGTTATGGCAGAGACATTTTTAAAAGCAAAAGATAAACTGCTTTGTCACAGCATGAAGAGGTATTATTGTGTGATTTAAAATGATTTGATATCGATAAAACGAAACACACGAGTAGTTCTGACACTACCTAGAACGATCAACACTCCCCGAGTCTTTCCAATGTTGCATGCCTATTTTCGTCTATTAATATACTCAACAATAATCCCCTAGAAGAAAAGTGGTTATTTCGGCATGTCAAAAAGATTTTAAAGTTCTATTTCAAGTTAAATACTTCAAGCAGGCTTATAGTTGTCTTGAGGAATTTATAATTTATTCCGACACTAACATATAGGGAATTATAATAATAATTAATCCTCTTCTTGTTTGTAAACATACGACTGATAAAAAAGGGATCTGATTCAAGTTGAGCGATCTGAATCTTTTGTAAATTTGATCTAAGCCTTAGCAATGCTTTTACACCAATCTCTATTCTGTGATGAACATCTTCTGTATTACACACACTCCTACTTAAATGCTAATGGTCTCAATTCCTTAAATAAATAATTTTTAACAAGATCTCGTATCCTACATTGTAATAAAAAAAGCATGCATGCTACTTTTAGGAAAATTTACACGTAAGTATCCACTACATATACTTTTATTCAAACAGATTGTAAAATTTACATCGAAGGAAAATAATTTAATCTGTGCTTTTAAATTACATTACAAAATGTGACACATTTTAAAGGGCATTGTATTGTAACCAATGTTCAATTTTCGGAAATTTTCCTCATTTACCAAAGCATTTATTTCTTTCTTCATATAATCTTATAATATTCCAGTTCCTATGATCACAAGGTCGCATAGGTCGTAACTTTCCCCTCTTTTCCTGTATATATATATATATATATATTATATATATTAATATATATATAATATATATAGATAATCAAAATTTCTCTACAATAGAGATGATTCAACGTGATTAATACTTAAAAGAATATCAATTGCTAGATAATAAGACAACAGAATTTAGAAGGAGATATGAAAAATTGAAATAACACAGTAAAATATGAAAGAATGGATGCTTCAGTATTATCAACATTGCTGACTTAGGACAGCTAGTATACATAAAATTTTCTTTAAAAAATCTTCTATATAAAAGTGGGGTTGAACATGTTTTTTGGCCAGCTAACCTTCCCCTTTTTTCTGTTAATAATACCGAGCAAATATCAATTGGAAATAATGGATAGGAAATCTAAATCCATTATATGGAAAAGGTAACTTACCCAAAAATTGCATACTGAAATGCAGAGCCGCGCTAAATCTGAGTACAATAAACAAGTTATTGCCAGATTCTGGACCCAAATACAATTTCAAAACATAGCAAAGGCTGAAAAATAGCACTTAGCAAAAGTATGAAAAGAATAGAAATAATAAAATAAGAAATGTAAACATACTACAATTATCTTAGAGACTCTTAATATGGTTTAAAAGTTATAATAAATTCTAAAAAAGTACTTTTATCTAAAACTAGAAACTGGGGGTATTTTAAAACTATCTAGGAAGAATAATAAATCTATAATATAAATCTTTTAAATTATGGAAATTTAATCCTTACTATTTAGAATTTTATTATTTAAATATCTATTAATAAAATTAATTGGGTAGTTTTGAATTAAACAGTATTTAGTAAAATGTTTATAATTTTTTATTTTTTCTGATTTATTAGAAACTAGAAATTTATTGCGTAGTGTGTAATTAAGAACAATATTTCTGAATATAGATACATGCACATTACTCTCCCAATGCGGTACTTTTATAATATTGAAATTAAAGTCTTCTCGTTTATCATAAATATTAGTAAACTATTTTATAATTTTTTAATTTAATTTCTATATCAAGAAAATTTGCTTCGTAACTGTTACTATTTGTCTGTATTAAATTAAGATATTGTGGGTAAAAATTAATATTATTATATATATATATATAATATATCAGATAGTAAGTAGAATATTTATTTATTTTTTCTTATTTTCTAGTAAGAATAATTATAGTAACTACATCGTTTTGTTTAACAACAGTAATGTTTCTATCCAAATACATATATAGTCCAAGTGTCCCTCAAGTAGAGGTAGTATTTATATATGCTATTTAATAACTTTATTTCTACTGATTTCATACTTTTTCTAAGTGCTACTGTTTCAATCAATTTCATGCTTTGGATTAGTATTTGGGTCCAGAATCTGGCAAAAACCTGTATATTGTACTCAGATTCAGCGCGGGCTATTCATTTTTCAATGCAGTTTTAAGTTATGTTAACTTTTTCTTGTAACGATTTAGGTAGTCTATCCGTTATTTTCAATAGGATTTAGCTCATTGACAAACGGATGAAGTTTGGCTTGCTAGAAAACATGTTACGACAAACATTGATACAAATTTATTTTTCATGCAAGAGCTGTCCTTAGTCAGTAATGTTTATAGTACCGCAGCATTAACATATGTATTTTCCTAAATTTTGTTATTTTTACATATATTTTCAAATATATTGCAATATCTAGTTTTTATCCCACTATATCTTTTTTATGCTTTAACTGTAGAGCTCTGATGATTTATGTTTCTATTGTAGAGAGATTTTGTATACACGTATATAATAATAATTTATATAAAATCTGCAAAACTTAAAATAAACACGTAAGAAGACGAAACGTTGATATATTCATTTTGTCAGGGTTATAACGCGCATCGATCAAAATAAAAATAAAACTGTCAGCACGATGATACTTTTGAATTTTTTCGAAGACTTCTGGGGAATCTCAAATGCTGATTTCTTCCATTATTGGAATTTTTTAATGGGTGAAAATTTATCTGCAGAAAAGTAAAAATTACTTGCATTAGAGAGATCTGGTTTTCCTAAACAACACCAACGAACTTCTGCAGCCACTTTAATTTTTTTATCTCGCTCAAATTCCCTTAAAACAGTTATAAAACATATTTCTTGCAATCAGTGACGTAACGGAGAAAATTCGCCCCCCCCCCCAACAAATTCATGTTTTAGGCCTTCAAATCGGATCTTACAAATGTTGGACGATTAGGTGGGGTAGTTGGTTTGTCGGTGGCTTCTGTAGTAAAGGTTGCGGGTTCAACCTCGGCCCAAGTCGGTTGATTTCCATGATGCAGAAAATACGACAGCGGTCATGTCGTATGATTATGCGGCATGAAAAAAAATCCCTTGAAGTGGCAGTTTGTCTTGAAGTGCTTTCGGCAAAATTAAAATCCTAAGGTCAATTTGGCATTGTCAGAGCTCAGGTGCCTCCATCTAGGAGGAAACTGGTGGTCAAAGTTACTTGAGGCAATTGTTGTTTCTAAACGGTGTAGCACTAATAACCAGGCTCCTGGGGAATGAACTAGGTCTGCAAAGGTAAGAAATACCTATACGCAGCACCATTAGAAAAAAAAAGTTTGAAAATACATTACAGATGCTCCTAGACCCAGACCCTATGTAATGCGGGAATTGTAGGGGTGTGAGTTACGCTACTGCTTACAATCTTGATTTTTCTCCTTGCGATTTTCGCACCCGGACTAGCTGTCATTTTGTACCACAATCACAAAAAAAAGGCATAAACGTTGTGAAAATTGCATTCTAAAGAATATTACATGGAAAATTTAATTTGAAAAAATCAATTATTTAATTTTAAACATCTTAAAAATAATAATCATGGTTTACTTTTGATCCCTTTTATTTGTGAGATGTCTATGAAAAAAGATTATTATATTTTATATCCGAAAAAACTCAAAAATTTGACATTATTTTGTTTTAATCTGCTTCTACAATAAATGTCACAACTATTAATTGAAAAAACCCTATAAAGCTATAAATATGTATTTGAATCCCATTTTACAGAAATAGTCTCTCTATAAAAAAAGTTCCAATATCTTTTTTATTTTTCAATCCGCAAATTTATTTAATTCCTTATTTTTCTCGCAGCAAATAGAATTGGAAGAATACATGTCTGATCGTTAAAACATCCACACCTGGTTTCGATGAAATATATAAATAAAGAAAATGCGAGATACCGCTGGTGAAAGTAATAAGAATAAAATAATAGTAACGGACGAAAAAGTATTGATTTTGACAAAAAAAACCAAACTGATCGTGATTACTTTGTTGAAAATGAACTGACATTTATGAGCCAAAGATTCGATCAGCTTGTGAGACGCTACCGAATAAATATATCTAAATTTAAACTCAAATGGAAGACCATTAACCATAATAGAGTTTCCAGATGCCTGTTATCGATACATCTGTTAAAAAAAAAAAAAAGATTAGGAAAGATCATTTTAAAATCACTCAGTTTGCCCCTTTTATAAAGTATCCTCGATAAAACGAAAAATTGATTTCCTTTGCTTTTTGGAACATGAAAGGTGTTCCTGAAAGACAGTTCATAGATTTATAAACATTATTTTTTCTCACCTTTTGTTTCGCATTCTGTGAATCAGAAGCGATGTTTCTGTTTTAAGTAGAAGAATGTATAAGGAATTTTGGAAAAGAAGAGTATACAGTTATGTTTATATATCAAAAACATAAAAGAAATTTAAAAAATTTAGAATGATACACATTCGACCGAGTGTTTCTTTCATGCCACATTGACTATAGTTATAACTTTACACCTGCTTTTTTTAACTTTTAAAATGTTTTTTATTTATTGAAGAAATAAACTAGGTTAAAAATATGCAAATTTTTCTTACGGTTTCTTTTGTTCTGAACATCATCATTAAATAAAGAAAACTAAAGATCATATAAGTATAAGATGCATGTTATTTTAATCACAAATTCTTCACAATATGTGATACGACTCCATTAATTCTTTTTAACATCCTGTCATAAGCTACATTTCTTTGTAATGGAATCTTTGAACTCAGTTTGTACCCTATTTAAAAATTTATATTAAATCTAAAGTTTGCTCATTTGTCCAGGACTGTTCACAATACAATATTTTAATAATTTTGTTTACTGTTCTGATCAGGATCATAAGAATGAACGATTCCTAATTTTAAAATCCCATCTTCAGATCTCATTTCCAGATTCGGTGACTAAAAGATTAATTTACAGCTGAGTTTAATTACTTATTATATGGTGTTTTAGTGAATTTTTAGCGAACTCCAATTATTATTGCAGTTACACATAATATATAACATTTAAAAAAAATATTTAAATAAAATTTCAAAAGAAAGTTTAAAGAAAAATAAAAAAAATAAAATAATCAACCAAACAATTATAATATATTGAAATAATAGTGAGAAATTAATATTGATTTTTTTTAAAAAGTGAAACTTTAGACAAATATTTTTTTTCCATAAAGAAATATAGAAAGAGAATATTGTATACTGTTTACAATTTAATAGAAAATTTTTTTTAGCTATAAATTAAACATTTTAGTAAAAGAACTACAATATTCTTTATAGTACGAGAGCTAGCAACGTTAGAAAAACAAGAATTTTAGAAAAGCTGATTCTTTAATATATCTTTATCTATGTCCATCCGAACAGCGTGCAGTCTATCTGGCTGCTGGTAAACGTTGCGTTTATTAATGCGCATCATAATTTTACAGGAAAAAAATATTGATTTTTAAATTGTTTTAGGAAGAAATTTTTCTTTTTCACTAAATTTTAAATGTTATTAACAACACGAATTTTTTTTTGTCGGACATTTTTGTTGTTGCAAATAATATGCCAGATGCTATTTTTTACTAAAAAAATAATTAATTTCAAACTATTTTAGAATGTTTGTGATTTTAATATTATTTTATTTATACAAAAATAAGTACAAAATTATTTTGCCAGACATTAATTCGGTTGCTTACTTAATAGCCAGGCGGATTTATTGGTGTAGTATACTACGGTATTATGCTTGTCGTTAGAGACAATGGTAAATTAGGTAGGTGGAAGAGAGACAGGATTACGTTACACTTTTTAAAGTATTCGAAAAAACTTTATTTTTATGTCTTTGATGTTGAGTATAATAAAAAAATTAATATTTAAATTCTTATTAAAATAATAATAAATATTTGATTTAGGGGTTCACGCATGTGACGGTATGTTTTTTAAACATCCGTAGCTAATTTTTTTTTTACCACCACTAAAAAGATAGAACTTTAAGTTTTTTTTATCATTTATTTATATGTATTTTAAGAGTATGTATAAAATATTTTAGCCAAACATATCCAATAGAACGTGAGTTACAGCGCTCTGAACACACTCCTCGAAAAAAACGGACGCTCACTTCCTCCACAATTCCGGCTGATTGGCTTATCTGAAATAAAAGAAATTAACGGCGTTTTAATATATAAGCTTAAATGGACAGAATGGATTATACTCCATTGAAAATACCAAAAAGTGGATTTTTGATAGAACTCTGAAGAAAAACTTTCGAACTTCATGGAAATTTTTTATGTTTTTGTTATAAAAAATTGAAATATTTTGAATTTTGGAATAATCATAGCCCATTTGGTACGTGTATATGTGCTGAGACTACCCTAATAATTTGAAATCTTTTGATCAAACCGTTCTTGAGATATAATGGAGGAAAGATTGAAAAACACAGTTTTGAGAAAAAACGCGTTTAAAGTTTCGAGTCCGATTAAAACACAATGAAAATCTTAATTTAGCGCTACGAACAGCTGCTTTTATAAAACCAGCTTTTTTATAATGACTTCGAGTTTTAAAAAATTACTTTACCACCGTATCCTAGACATCTTAAGAAAGCAATTTATGAATTTTTTTTTACTTTTTCTACCCTTTACATGTGTGAACCTCCTTAAACTATTTTTAACAAAAGGGAAAATATCGTTTTTTAAATATCATATAAATTTATAATTGTAAATAAATCAAATGTTTTTATAAAAGGTAGAGGAAAAATTGTCATTGAAATAATAACAAAATTCTCATTACTATTTACACCTATTATCTTCAGATAATCAGAATCTATTTTTCATTGAAATATGTATTTTCATTTCGTAATAGTGTCACAAAAAACTGATGCATCTGCATAGTCATCATCATCGTCATTGCACCCATTATTATCAATATCATTGTTATCACCTTGCGTTTTGTTTTGGTTTTCTAGTAATGTTGGTTCTGGAGCCAAAAATAATTCATTATTAGGTTATCATGGCCTAAATAATAATTTACTCTATCGATTATCATATTATAAATAATACTTTAATTTTTATGATAATGTCAGCAACTATAATGATGGAAACTGCTCCCCAGCAAACCAAAGAAATCATAGTTATCATCATTACTGATCCACCCGGAAGCTAACGATAATAAAGATGATGAATTTTTTAAATGAGCATTTCTCCAAAAGGTTTTTACATATCGCACTCTCAATAAATGCTGATATAATCCAGCTTTACATAGTGGTAAGCTTGATGAATTGAAAATTCGACATTTCTTTTCGAAATTATCTTCGGGTTTTTTCGACTGATACGTTTTGGAAGATAGACAGAAACGAACATCGTTAACATTTGAAGAGTTAGGCACCCCATACATGTGACATATAAATTTTTCCAATGTGGCAAATGTACGTTCAAGTTCATCGTCATCGTCAGTTATAATCTCTTGACATGCTAATTGATAGTCGACAGATTTTTCGAGCAGCTTGAAGGGCCTTATTTTACCTTTCCGAAAAAATGCTAGGGTGTAATCGCACCCTGTTATTGAGTGGAAACATGGTTGAGCAATGATTCCCAAAATGGTATATATAGACTCCCAGGGTCCATAACGACCTGCAAGGGGTTCACGCCAGCTAAAACATAATTTGTGGTCCATGAGGTGTAAATGGGGTATAACATGTTGGTTCTCATTAAAAAAATTGTGACATTAATCTTTAAAACAATGATGTAGTGGGAACCAGATTTAACTGATTATACTAAATTTAATGAGGTTAACTTTTTATTAGGTGACAGCATACATTTTACTAAGACAAGGACTTCAACGCTCACAATGTTTATGGAAGGTGTGAAATAAGGATCAAACACAATGTCAATGCGACATGATTTAAACTGTGAAAGCATTTTAAGGAATTTTTTTGATATTCCATCGAAAGTTTGCGGTACTTCTTTCATGAGGTGTAACATGAAGAAACCGTCTAAAATGCTAATATTAAAACATAAGGATTGATGATTTGCCTTGCTAACTTTTTCCCCTTCCAAAAAAACTTTAATTAATTTGCTTTATCTGTTTTATAAATACTACCATTGCATGATACATCGATGTTGGTATCAGCGTTAGTGGAAATCCCAGTACTTTTTCAATATGGAATTTGTTGGTCATAGATATACCTAGAGACAACCAAACAGATTTTGTTGCATTCTTAGCTGAATAACTTTATTACCAAAATTAATTTTTTTCTCTACTTTGGAGCACTAACAAAATCAAAACACTTTTTTTTATTGGCTTATCAAATCTGTCATGATCTTCAGCACATTCAGTAATGAACTGTTTCCATAAATCTTCACCATTTTTCTTAATGTTCAGCAAAAAGTTCGCTAAATTTTGAGGTACAGGCTTGGCAGTTGTAATATTATATAAACTATTTTTGTGTCTAAACTTTCATCAAATTTATTAATATTCTTCTCAGAAATTTCAATGAAATCAGCGATTTTTTTTGAAAAAATTTTGGGTTGATTTGGTTTAAATCCGCACTCACGTCTTGTAATTGCTTCAATCCACAAACATCGAGAACGTGAGAGATTATAGCAGCTGTAATACTGTGACTTTTGGTCCAGCCTTGATGGGCAGCTATGGAATTTGTAAGATGTGCAAAACCACTGAGGCGTCTAGCAGCTTCGGCATTGATTATCTTCTCTCGTGTAAGATCAATTGGTATCTTGGCTTGTCGGTTCTTTTTATGCCAAAACATCCATCCATGAAATCATTTTTAACACGCTTTTATAAGTTTCGTTTGCATGTAACGGAATCTTTGAATTCGAATTTCACCCACTTAAAAAGATCAGATTAATTCGAAATTTTGCACACTTGTCAAGGACCGATAACAATACAATAATTTCATAATTTTGTTCCCTTGTCCTGATCAGGACATCAGAAAAAACGATTTCCAGATTTGGCGAATATTTTATTATACCTTTTCCAGATTTGGCGAACAATTCATTGTACCTTTTCCAGATTTAACAACTAATTCCATATGCCATTTCTAATTTTCGCAACTAATTGAATATACCATTTCCAGATTTGGCGACTAATTCCAGATCCCATTTCTAGATATGGTGACGAAGAGATTGTTACAACCCTATAAAAGCTAAAACGCTTGCTTTGGCAATTTCTTACCATAATATAAACAAATGTCTAGTTTTCTGAAAATGGAAATAAAAAAAAAGACTCGGCATGGAAAAAACTTATTTATGTTCGAGCAGAGCGTTTCTCAAACTGTAGGGTACTTCTATAAAGGAGGGGGATCATCAACATACATGGGGGACGCGAGCACATCGAAAAGTCCAAAATAAAAGATTTAAAATAATTATTAATTTAAAGAAGCAGGTGTTATAAAAACAGCTGTTCGTAGATCTAAGTTAATATTTTCATTGTATTTTATTTAGACTTGAAACTTTAAACGAATTTTTCTCAAAAATGTGTTTCTTAAACTTTCCTCCATCATATCTGAAGATTAGTTTGATCGAAAGTCTTCAAATTTATAGGGTAGACTCAGCACATATGCACGCACAAAATGGACTATGATCATTCCAAAATTCAAAATATATCTATTTTTCATAACAAACATACAAAAAAACTCCATGAAATTCGAAAGTTTTCTTCAGAATTCTACCAAAAATCCAATTTTTGGTATTTTCAATTGCGTATAGTCTATTCTGTGCCTTTAAGCTTACATATTAAAACGCCGTTAATTTCTTTTATTTCAGATAAGCCAATTACCGGAATCGTGGAGGAAGTGAGCGTCCGTTTTTTTTCGAGGAGGGTGTGTTCAGAGAGGTTAACTCACGTTCTATTGGTTATTTTTGGCTAAATATTTTGTACATACTCTTAAATACATATAAATAAATGATAAAAAAACTTAAAGTTCTATCTCTTATGGTGGTCAAAAATTAACTAAGGATGCTTAGAAAACAGGCCGTCACATGCGTCAACCCCCTAAATCAACTATTATTATTATTTAATAAGAATTTAAATGTTAATTTTTTATTATACTCAACATCCAAGACATAAAAATAAAGGTTTTTAGAATACTTTATAGTGTAACGTAATTCTGTCTCTCTTCGGCCTACCTAATTTGTAATTGTCTCTCTTTAACGACAATCATAATACCGTGGTATACTACACCAATAAATCCGCCTGGCTGTTATGTAAGCAACCGAATTAATGCCTGGTAAATTAAATATGTACTTATTTATGTATAAATAAAATAATTTTAAAATTACAGACATTCTAAAATGGTTTGAAATTAATAATTTTTTTTAGATAAATATAGCTTCTGGCATATTATTTGCAACAACAAAAATGTCTGACGTTAATAAATTCGTGTAGTTAATCACGTTTTAATTTTAGTGAACAAGAAAAATTTCTTCCTAAAATAATTTAGAAATTAATATTTTTCCTGTAAAGGTATGATGCGCATTAATAAACGCAACGTTTACCAGGAGCCATATAGCTCGCACGCTGTTCAGAAGGACATACAGAAAGATATATTAAAGAATCAGCTTTTCTAAAATTCTTTCTGGAAAACGTTGCTAGCTCTTAGGCTGTAAGGCAACCCATACTCTACTATAATTATTTTATCAAACACTTGTTTCATCCGTTTCAGTAAACCGATTAAATTATTTCTGCAAATGTTCTAAACACGTCTAAAACTTAAACATTTTATCCTCCACATGGTATTTTTTTCAACACACACGCGCACGAATAATGATTTTACTGTTTTCACAGACTAATATAAGTAAATATTTTTCCTCTTCAATTTACTTAGAAGTATAAGAAAATTCTTTAATAATGGTTCACGAAACCACATTCATCTTTTTTATGTTAAATGTTATGAAAATTAAAAATGTTACAAAGAATATTATTATTCGATTACGTATGCTAAAAATTTTCAGAAAAATATAAAAATACCATTTTATTTATTACTGTTATATTTTAATTATCTCGTTTATGCAAACGATTTTCGTTTTTCATATGTTTCATTCTTCAACGGAATCCTATATGCGCACGTGGCGTTCCATGCAATTCGATTGAGTTAAAATATTTTCCTAGTAGTGTAATTACGTGTAATCTACTGCTTATAATTTAGATTATCCGTTTCCGAGACTGTATGGCAGCATGTTTAAAACGTTAAATACAATACTTATTCTTTTAAAAAATTTTTATAATTTGTATTACAATATTTTTCTCGCATTAATCAGCAACGCGGTATGAGCTGCATATTTTTTTTTTTAAATTTATACTTAAGTCTTTTATTTCCCTTATAAATTATTTTTTTATTACTATCTTATTAATAAATATTACAGATTATGGAGTTTTTGAAAGACATTTCTAAATAACTTTTAACATGGACTTTAGTTAAATCTAGTTTTAGATGATATAAAACAGCTCACAAACAGCTATTTTAATTTAATTAGCTTATATTCTTAAGCTATAATTAGTCATTGACATTTAATATTCCAATAATAAATATTTAGTTACTTTCCCTTTCTAGATTTTGTAGAACAATCATGTAATAACTATACAATATATCATGCTCATGTTCAAAAATTACATCACGGACACTATGCGGAATAAAGTCGATAATTTTTTATTTCAAAGAAAAAAATTATACTACTTACATTTACAAAAAAATAAATAAATAAATAAATAGGTAACTATCGTTTTGGTAAGGAAATTACTGAAGAATATGAATAAATTTCCTAACTAGTTGAGGCAACACCTGTTTGATAGATTTCAGACGAGACCCCAACCTACATTCATATTACTTACCCATACTGTAAAACTGCATTTTACATATATTATGTTGTTCAACTTTTTCCAATGTATTGAAAGTTTGAAATTTTCTTTTTGTTTTAAAATTAGAAACATTTATATATAAGTTAAATTAATGAACTGTCAGATTGAAAGGGCGAAATAAATACAAGAAGTAAAAGACATTTTTTAAAAAAATATTTAATTACCAGGAGAGCCATCCTCTGTGTGTTGGACTGATGTTATTCCAAACCTAATACACAAATAATACATTCGCTTAGACTCATTGCTCAAATTGTAAGACTGGAATCTACATGTATTATGCAGTTCTAATTTTTTTCAATATATTGAATGTTGGAATAAAAATTCAAGCCTTCTTCTTCACATTTAATTTGTACTTCAATTTATTGCCACTTCAAAGCAATGTTCCTAATGTTTCTTACAACCATAAGGGGAACGTTTGTTTGCGGCCAAGTGCTCTATTATCTTAATTCATTCATAACAAAGTAAGTTTTCTTTCTTTCATTCATTCATATCCTTGATTTAAAAAAAAAAAAAACGTTGAAAGATCCTTGCTGAATTTATGTGGAGACAAGGAGTAAACCAGCTATTTGAGCACATTTTGGAGGACGTCACCGTATTCTGGAAAAAACAATGTTTAAGCATTCTGTTTAGATTTAAAAAAATGTTTTACTTACAATTCATTAATATTTGTTTATAGTTTAACTTTTTTTGCTTACTATTAATTAATAATTGCCTATAGTTGAATTGTTTTCTACTTTTTTTTCTTTTTATTTTTTTATTATTAGTGTTTTGTCATTCGCTTCGCTTGGCAACTTGGCTCGGGTTTGATTCACAATTGGCGACATTTTCTCCCGGCTAACGGAGAAAACTAATTATAAATTTATTACAGCATCATATGAAGAAACTTTTAAGATAAAGATAAATTATGTGCTACAATTATACCATTGCTTTGCTTATGTATTACAAGTGAGGCTATAAGTCTATTCTATTTCTTTCAGTAATTCTGCGCTAAATTGAGTTAATTATTTTAGACAGTGTTTACCTTTGAAAATTACTAAAAGCATGGAACTAAAATATAAAGTACATTTAAAAAATAACAGATAACGTATAATGGAACAATTATTTTATAAATTTGTCAACTCTCCATGAAACATTTAAAAATGTTTAGCACTTTTTAATTTTACCACTAGAAGTATTTCAAATAGTACTTTAAATATACTCAAAATCTTGGTTTATGGAAAAACTTTTCTGCAGAATGAACATTGATCTCTTAAATGCTTGTTTTAGTAAGAAGCAGGCATACAAGTTTCATAAATGTTGGAATTACGCTGCTAAAAACTTTAAAAGTGTTCCGTTATGTTCATGCTCATTCAGAATTGTTTGTACATATATTCAGACCTCAGTATAACGCACCTCTATTTCCCAAATTTCTCTATTTTGCGAATTTTTTTTCCTGAAATCAAAACCATGTTACTGTTTTCTTCGTAAAAGAACCTCCAAATAACGAAGGATCTTTTCTATTTAAGGTATGTGACTACCTTCGGAGCACTTTTTTTGAAATATGTAAAATTTCACTTATGTAAACATCATTTTTATTTGTAATGGGACATAAAAGTAAGAATTCAAACACAGTTTTTACAAAGTTATAAATATTTTTGGAAATATAGGGAATTTTGAGTTGAAATTTTAGTGAAAAATTGCAATTACGGTAAGGATTGTGTTGAAAATTCTGTTACATATATTCTAATAATATTTATACAGTACATAAATAACATAATTTTCTGTGATATAACTATGAAATTTATAATACTTCTGTAAAGTTTTCAAAATATGTCAATTTTTATGCAAAAACTCATTTTTTT
>BMAO01039069.1:0-14696 GCA_019973975.1 Trichonephila clavata | reverse complement strand
TTACTTTATACAATAGAGATTTTATTAAATAAAATCATAAATTTTCAGAAAAATATAAGGAAGACTTTTTGTTTCTAAGTTTTAATAACAAATAGAAAATGAGAAATTTAAAAAATTTTATTCCGAAAAAAAAATGCCGGAAACATATTATGCATTGATTGTATGTTTTAGTAGAATCACAAAACCAGTTTTTCAGTTTTGTGTGTTTTACTAAAAGTGGTATATATAAAAACGAGCTTCACTAAGTTTATGTTATTGAAAAAGGATGGAAAAAAAGAAGAAATTCCTTTTAAAAATAAAAATAAAAAATGATTATAACATTTATTTTTATTGGCATTTACTTAAAAAAATATTAACATTTAACTGTTATCTTTGAGCTATATTGAAAGTAACTCTGCAAAATCTTACTGGTTTGACACTATTACACACTATTTGAAAGAAAAAAAAATTAAATTCATATTATTTTATTATTTTAAATTTGTGGACAATTCCGATTATTCAATTTGTTGAAGTTTGACATATTCAATTTGTTGAAGTAAATATGTCCAATATTTTTCTATTCAGTGTACACCCTACATACTATGTTATCACAAAACTATAAACGAAGCAAAATGCTCTTTTACAAAACGAAACGAATTAGTGGTAGTACCCCAACGAATTATACAGTCCATATTACTCAACGACGACGCAATTAAAATATAGTAATGTTTAATGACACAGTACTTGCCATAATGCGGCCTATATTCTACAAAATCAAGTTACACACTAAGAATATTTACATTTTAGATACTGAGGTGCACACACCGCATCGCCCTTGCATGGCCAATATTTCAGCACATATACTGAGAGCCGCAAAAGACTGAGCGAACAATTGGATTTTGCAAATTTAAATTCCCTAATGAACAGCAATGATTGCCAGTAGTATGTTATATTGAAGTATATCTTTGCTATATAGGTTAATAAACATACTAAACATTGGTTGCGATACATATAATGAATGTGTGCACGTTTTAAGTCAAGTTCCAAATGAACTCGTGCCCAGAGCCTCGGCATAGGTACTAAGGCTCTGTCTCAATCTTTTTTTCGCCTCAATAAGAGATCTAAATAATTTTAATCTTCATATTTTTTCTTAGACATATTCTAAGAAAAACTGAGGTATCAAGTGATCCAATCACATTTTAATAATTTCAACTCAAAGAGTATTAGAAATAAAATATTATTAGGCTAATTTTGAACACAATTAATAATTTGCTAATTTAAAATGTAGAAAACGAATTTTCTGATTTTTCTTCACTTTGTAATGTAGAGTTTTACTGAGTTTTACATGCATTTACATCAAGTAAGGCATGTGACTATAAAATGGTCACATATATGGTGCCTTTGTTAATCTTCTTTAACCCTTTTTTGAAAGTTTTTCAAACGAAAAAAAACAGAAAAAAAAAAATATTTTTTTTATTCTGCTGGATGATTTTTGTTACATGTAACGCCTTCCTTTCCGCCCTCTACATGTTTAAAGCAGAAACTATCTATCTTGTTTTTATATGGTTTTTTAAGAAACTTTTTTTACCATGTACGAATAAAGTTAGTTATATTGTATTTTTCTTATTATTTAGTTAGTAAGTAACATTATATATAGTTTCGTGAAGACTCCGTAAATGCTGCATGATTAAATTTACTCCATTTTAGGTCATGAATTCTTTATACTCATAAATTATGTTAAGCTCTAAAACAACTAAAATTTTTTTATATGTAATTGTCAATTTTCATAGTTCGGGGTAATTAAGAATATTGATGTTTGTGATAATTTATAGACGCTTAAAGAACATGTTTGAATTTCGCATGCATGGCGTTTGTAGTGTAGTAATATCTTTAATCCATATAATAAACATTAAAACATTAATTCCTTTCTTAACCGCTTCCCTTACAAATTTTTTTGAAAAAAAGTGGCAAAAAATCATCACAACTTTTATTTTATTATTAAATACAAGGAAACGAAACAAAACAAAATATGCAAGTATTAAGTAGAATTTTTAATTTTTTACAGATGTAAATCATTTTGTTTACTATCTCTTACATTAGTTTACTATCTCGAGTTCTCTTGGGAATATGGAAAAAAAGTTAAATATTAATATTTGTATGATAGTTTTTGAGACAGAATCACAACGAAACATACACACCATAACATAAATACACAAACACTAGCTGCAGCCGACTACATGATGACAAGAAGAGAAGAAGCGAAAGAGGGCACGGTCTCCAGGAGTCTCGGTATTTAAAGGCTTCTGAAATCACGTTATCTGTGTGGGTGGATGGATGTAGTTTAAAATCCTCTCGTTAGAAGGCTGGTTAACTTATTACTAAAACGTTGGTCCTGAAGGGATGGACCAAAGGTAATTAAAAGTTATTAAGAATAATTAATGGGGATTATTACATATATATATATATGTATGTGTGGTGTCTCTATTCTTTCTGGCTTACCTCTTTAAGGGAGCGCTGCGTACACTGTCTAGTTGGATTTGATTTTTTTCAGTAGCAGGAATAACATCTGAAAAATGTCCAGAGGGTGAAGGACTAATGATGCGTCTTCCTGATGCGGCAAAAAACAAGTCATAATGATTTTCTAAAATTATTTTTTCAATCAGTCCCATTCTAAATTGTTTAGGTGATCATAAATCTTCTTATTTAGAATACAAAATGTAGGCTACATACAGAAGAGTCACTTCCACTATTTTCAATGTCCACCATGAAAACTCTCTGTCCACTCTTTGAAAAAATCATCGCTTTCGCTATCTTGCATCATCGCCATTATTTTACTTTTTTTTTAATGGAACTATCCTTCTTTAGGCATTACAATCCACAAGCCGACGTCGAAATTTAGCAAACTGCCAATCAAAACTGAACATTTCATTTCATTTCCACCAGGTCGATTAAAACCATTATGAAACAAATCGTACTAACATATTCTGCTTCGCCCGAGTTTTCTCGGGATAACAATTAACTGCATTATATACGAACTCGGGATGATCAAGCAAGCGGTTAATCCCTTAACTGCCGATTCAAAATTTCGCAATTTGACCCCTAATGCCACCCTTATTTCACTTAGGATCGCGTATGCAGTGTATTAGGTGAAAAATAAAAGACATAAACAAGTAAATTTTTCTATGAAATAAATAAATCCTTCGAAGATACACACACACACTGTGTGAGTCTCAAGGTCGCTTTATTGCATTCCAAAGCTTTCGGAATAGTTTTACTGATATCAGCGCTAAGAAAATAATAGCATTTTGGAAGTATATGACGGCCGAGACACTCAACGAACTGGTTGTCCGAGATGAATATATAAGCCGGTGGCAGTTAAGGAATCAATACACCGAGAAATGTTACATTAACATAAAAAAAACGTCTTCGTGCGATGCCAACAGTGCAGGAAAACTTTGCAACTAAGTTGTAAATATCTTCCTACCATTCTGTATGTTTGGTATCTACCTGATATTATTGCAGTATGATATAAATTTTAATATTTGTTTATGTCTATAAATATTTAAAATAGAAAGTCCATACAGAGAGAGAGCTCAAGATATTTTTTAAAAAAAATCTTTACTTTTTATTTATTTACACATCATAAGACAAGTAAATTTTTCTTTTGAAAGAACCAAAACATTTCGTTAGTGATTTTTTATATGTATATACTATAAAACAGATGTATAGTCTATTTTGACATATCAATTAATATTAATGTGACTTAAAGTTGTACCAAAACATCAAAGTGTTAAAACTTTCTTCTAAAATATGACATTTTAGACAAATCAATTCTTTTTTTTATTTCTTTTTATTTAAAAATTTCACCTTTAAATAAATGGCTTTTCCTTTCCTAGAACGTTTCTATTACGAAGATCAGGATAAATCATCTTTATCCTTTGCGAAGACATTCCTTTGAAGAGGCCAATAAGCATAAACATTTTAGCCAAGAGCTTTTGAAAATAAATTCAAATTCTTTAACAGAGAACACAACATAAAATTATGTAAATCAAATCATTACTATTTTTGCTGTATGTTTTGAAGAATTTTCTATTTTCTCTTTCAAGTCGAGAAGTAAAAGTAAGCATCAAGCATTCTTTTTTTTCTACAACAAAACATAAAAACGCTTTACTATTCTTTTTTTTTTTGTCCTTTTTAAAGCTGTTGGCAACAACTGAATTATTTACGGGTACAATGATACACGCATAAGACCGGTAGCTTGAAAATTATGTAGATTTAATACTTAATATACCAAAAATTGCAACTCAATATTATGCTTCTTTGTTCTTTAAAAACTCAGCATTGCATCGTGTATCAAGTGTGCTGATGTAAATGCAAACGATTATTTTACATTTTTTTGGTTTATGTTTTTATTACATTAAAATCAATACATCTAAATTTGTTTAACTACAAAGTTACATTTTATCGTAAAATAGCTTTATTGCTGGCAGCATCTTCGGTATATATTTATTAATGTCAGTTTAGTTGGAATATAATAGTTATTTTTATTTCAGATGAGGTTGTGGATTTGTCTTTTACCTTGGAGAAATAGTACCATTCCCAGCAGGCTGGTATCTCCTTTTAGTGTGGCACCCTACGGGTGGTTTACCAAACGCTGCAAGAAATTTTGAGGCCAAGTTTCCTCCCCAGAGGGAGGACCTGAATTCTAATGATTTGAAATAGCAGCACAAACTTTTACTTTTGCCGAGAGCCCCCAAACGATATTTTGCAAGCCGCATAACCATACGACAGGGATGCTGTCAAGTTTTTGCTTTATGAAAATCCATCTATTTGAACTGGGATCCAATCCGCAAACTTGGGTGAACAAGGCCAGTGCCAAGACAACTATGCCCCACAGTCCCCAAGGTTAATATTGATAAAATAATAGAATAATTCCGTGGTTATTATAACATAGTAATAAATTAGTGATAGCGAGTTAAGCAAATTCATATGCAATGATTGAATGAAATTTTTATTTTGAAAATACAGCTCTATTTTTTTCTTCTTCTTCAAAATATACGAGGGCTGTTCTTTAACAGCCTGGTCTGTTCCTAGTCGGACAGCTAAGAGTTCATCATCGCTTTCACTTCTTAATGGCGTGGCATGCTGTCAAAAGGTGTTTTGCTCCTCCATGACAATGCAAGGACTGCCACTTCTCAAGTGTCTCCGGAAGTAATCCAATCTTTTGGCTGGGAGGTTTAGGACTATGCACCATATTGCCCCAACCCTGCTCCTCTAATGATTTCCACCTTTCCGGTACCTCAAACGAAGTCTTGGTGGGAAGAGCTTCAGTGACAACGAATAAGTGAAAGCGGCCGTGAACTCTTGCTGTCCGACCTGGCAACCAACGTCTTTGAAGTGGATTTCAAAACTTAGTTCTAAGTTTTGACAAGTGCATTAATAAACTCGGCAACTATGTAGAAAATAGGCAAATGTATGTACAATGCTAAAAAATGTTTTTTAAAACAAACTATTGTTTTTTTTTTTAAAAAAAAAGAAACAGCCCTCGTATAATTAAAAAATTATGCATTGAGTGAATGTTGACTGTCAACGTTTGGGACGATGATTTTTTTAAAAGTGTATAAATGAAAGGTTTTTTTTTTATATTTAGTGTCACTTGAACTGCAACATGCGTATTAAACTGTTTTAAGAATATTCTTATAAGATCAAATTATTTAAAAATGCAAAGTTTGTAAAAAGTATGGTAAAATGGTGACCTATTTTCGAAACATTGATGATTCGATAATAAAAACATTTTACTTACATTTAGCTAAGATATGCCTACAGGACTAAATAGAAAATTTTGAAAATGTCACATTATTTTTGGAGTGATAATAAATTGAAATAATGACCGGAGTTTTTTTTTTATTCTTAAAATTTTTCTACTCTGATAAATTGAAATATAAATACATCCAGTTCTAATTTGTTTATCTCAAAAATCATATTCTAATAAAAAGACAAAGAAATACTTGCTTTGGAAGACGTAAGCCATAGATAGGGAAAATATTATTTTATAAAAGCATTATTCATAAAAGAAGAATGTTTGAAAATACGTCAATTTCTCTTAATTTTTTTCCAAATAATTGCATTTAAATTATTTTTACTTTATATTATAACTAAGAAAATTATATATATATATATATATATATATATATATATATATGTATACGTTACAATTCACAACCGACACTAAATATCAAAGAAATTACTCATTTATACGGTTCTCCAAAATCATGGTCTTAACGTAATTTAAAATATACAAAATATGGCTTTCAAATAAAGTAAACACATAAGTTGCACATCTATACAAGATAATTAATTAAAATAATCTAATTCAGTTAAAAATACTTATATATAAGCGTAACAAAAAGGATATTTTTTATTATCTTTTACTTGTGCGTCTTTAACAAGACGAATAAAACTTTTGCTCGAATTTATCAGTGTCACAGCAATTCTAAAATACACATGTGGCCCTAGAATTAATTAATTTTTAGTCAGTTACCCCTTAAAAAATCTGAAGTATTTTAAAAAGGTATTTTTATTAGACAACTATTCAATGAAGAACAAAAAAAAAAAAAAAAAAAAAAATAGTTTTTATTTTTAAAACTTGAACATTTATTTTTGAAAAATTTTTTGAAAAGTATAATACCTAACTTTTAAATTGAATATCATGAAAATAATCTTCTTAATATTTTGTTTCTTTTTTTTAAATAAAAACTAAAAGTAAGAAAAATGACGTTACTAATTCTTGGTAAAATTGAATGAAACTATTTTTGAAAAGATAATGTAAACAGAAAAACAAAATAGTGTGAAGTGCATTCATATTTTTTTAAATAATATATTATATTTAAATCTTTAAAATTAATTAAAGACCAAATTAAAGAATTTTTCAACTTCAGGAATGAAATAAAAGTAACTTAATGAAACTTTTCTGAAAATTACTTGTAAAAAAGTGGAAAAATTTAACATTTTTAACTTGAATACCAAATTTTTATGCACTACTGAAAAATAATTTTAGCGTTTTATTACTATGCATACAAAATTACTATGTATATATTATACTGTTTAATTTATTCCCGTAATTGTTTGAAAATTATTTCTCCAATTTACTAATATTCGAAGTTTCTGAAAGTGCTATTTAAAGAATTTCCAATTAAAAACAAAAAATGTGTATTTTCTCCGAAAATAGTCGTTTCAAAATGTTCGGATACCTTTAAATTTTCAAATTTGAGTGACAAGAAAAATTAATATTGATGCTTTGAAGAATGAGAATACAATTGCATTTATTATCAGCTCTACTGATCAAAATATGATACGGTATTTAGGTTTCGGTTTCTAGATTTAGATTTGGCCTGATGCAATCAATGGTTTCAATCATACGTTATTTGTTTATTCAAATTAAAACTTAATTTCATGCATTAGTTCTCTAACAGCCTTATTTGTAATCAAATTATATAATTTATAATATTGCAATTTAATAAATAGGAGAGGGAAAATCATAAGACAAGGGGTTTATGTAATTTCTTTTACCAAAGTTTGGCAACAGCGCTATTATCCAGTATTGAATCATGGGTAGTGGGAAACACTTTTTTTACAACGTCACTCATCTTCCCACGTAGTCGTTTGAGTGTAGCAGACCGCTAAAATGGCAGCCCAGGTTGGTCCATGGTTGTCATTATTTCCATAAAGCTAAGATGAATCTGATGGGGCTAAACCCTCCTACTCACCACTGGTACGCAGCTGAGAGTCCCGGCCTATATCTACAGTGGAGGAGACCCAGGACTCTTCCGAAGACCTTGACGTGCTTTCGAAGCGTTCACCGGCATGGTATGACCTCTGTGCAGGGGATAAAGTCTTTCTTTACCGGTCCCTGCTTTTCTTATTTATCTTCTGGACTTCTGGGACATTTCCCTGGGACAATTGTTTGGAGAAAAAGGCCTGGTTTGTGACATTCTTATGTGAAAAGGTCAAATGGACTTGGTGTAAGCTTTCCTTCTACAGGGGAATTGGAAACAACAAAACCAGTCCCATTGTCAATCTGTTCCAAGAACAAAAGGCGGGCACTGATTCGCTTTGGATTTGTGGAAGTTGTGACACCTGCGGGAATTATTCGTAGTATGCAAACGCAGCATGGTGAAGCAAGATCTACGAATGGACAGAGTGCCTCAAAAACGGAAGAGCTTTATGTGATGACAAAATACTGGGTAGCTCAATCACTTTAAACACTGAGGACAACGTGAACGTTGTTGAGGGTATAATGATGGAATAGATGGCTAGTACCCAGCGCAAGTATCACATTTTTAGCAAAAAAAGCATAACACTGCCCCCTTTTTCTCCTTGGTACATATCGACAATAGAGCTGCCATGTTGAAAAGTCTCCCTTACTCACAGGTCTGTATAAAAATGTTTCCAACCCCCCCCCCCCCCTCATTCAGTGCTGGTTACTACTGCTGTTACCAAACCTTGGGCAGAAAAATTGCAAAAGTCCGTTTACTTTTTACTTTCACTCCAGTACAAAGATGCTTTAAAGTCAATTAATAAATTATCGGAATTCGAATACAAACCATATGAGCAGGTTTAAATATTTTATATGCATTACCATTGATTGCTTTATAGTTTAGCTTAAAATAAACTAAATGAATTATTCATAAATAGAACCAAGTTTTAAGCGAAATAAAAGCCAAAGATTTTTCTCATTTCATTTCAAAAGTATTCTTTCATTTCTTTATTCTTATGCATCCACATTCTAAATTTTAAAAAAAAACAACACATTTCTTCATCTTCCAAGTCAAACAAAGGGAGAAATAAAATCGATTGGTAAAAACATAAAGAAGATCGTCGGCAGATATCGATATTCTACTCAAAAAATAATTAATCGCAAATTGCAGATTCAGTGATTATTTCGCTTCAATTCCTTCGATAACCATTCCTTCGTAACTGCATTCAGTGTTCCATAGTCGTTTGGTGTACTATTGCATTGTTAACCGGCGTATTCTTCTGCCAATGAGAAAAATCAACGAGCCACAAAATATTAGCATTCTAATTGTAGACGCCATGTAGCCGTAGGGAATACTTTAGAATGGAATACATGGTTTTGTTATCCTAAGTTTCCATGTCCAATTCTATTGCGATAATTTAGCTCGGAAGTAACTCAAGTACAACTCAACACACTGGCTTTCTTCTGGGAATTTGATATTCTCTTTTATTGTTGAGTGTGGGGATGGCATTATTATTACTCCTGAAACTCATAATCCGTTTTATGTTCTGTGAGTTTTCAATTGTTTAAGTACACAGCTCATCAGAGGGAATAGGTAGGCGTTGTATCAATAATTTATAGTTTCAAATGAAATGATTATCCTTTTTTTAATTCTAAAACAATAACCATACAGTAATAAATGTTTCTAATTATTTCAACTTTTGCAGATGAATGAATATGATAATTCTACAGAAACGGGAATATGTACTTTTTTTCTATCTTCACATAATGTTATCCGTGTCGTATGATTATGCAGCATGTTAAAGAACCTAAAGAACCTGTTTGGCTTGGGTACTCTCGGCAAAAATAAATTCCTAATACCATTTCGTATCGTCAGAGCTCAGGTGTCTCCCTCTAAGGAAGGAACTGAGTGTCAAAATGGCCTTGTGGCAATTGGTATATGGTGCTTCACTAAAAAGTGATACCAGCTCTCGGGTAAGGTCGGCAGTGCTAATTACCAATCCTCGGCCCAATTTGAAAGAAAAATATATCTTGTTGCTCAGCTCTTGAATTATTACCTTTTTTTTCATTTTCTTATGATCTGCTCAAGATTTTCTCTGTTATAAACCAGAAAAGCATTGTTTTTCTATTTTTACTTTTCTCTCTCAGGCGAATGTATCCGCATTGCTCAACCGGTGCGTTATATGACATTGACGTACATATCCATCCTTCCGAAATACAATTCTTTTCTTTGTGCTGTTGTCAGTAAATTTATTCCTAAGGCTTTGAAATGCAACAAATTGGCATTGGTAGTGTTTTCGAAGGATTTACTAATTTCAGGGAAAAATTAGCTTATTTTATATAAGACTTTTAAGAGAAAATTGCTGAACTTTTAATAGGCACTTAAGGGCTAATAAATTTGAACCCTGAAAAAAAAATACGATAAAATTGTACATTTACGTGAAATTATCTTTCCCAATCATTTATCTTTCAAAGATGGAATATTTTGAAATATTTCATAGTTCGAAAACAAAGGTCGAACTTATTCGCTAACTCTATCACGCATGTATATGAAATAAATGAATATTAAGAAATAGCTAAAAGGGATGAGGAAATGATTGAATTCCTTAAAATTTGGTTAGAAAAAAAATATTGATTTTATTTCGAAAAGATTTCATTTGATAAAGTAGAATTTCAAAGAATTTAACCTTTTCACAATAAATTGGCAGTAAATTTTATTTTACTTTACTTTTTTAAACGTTTTTGGTTTAAAAAATTAAAAGAGCAAACGATTTTGATTCCAGTATGAATTTTAGAATGAAAGGCATAGTGTTCAATGATACACTTATTATCGACAATGATTTATGTATGCTTGACTTGAAATCTTCAATGATATATTAACACTCTAAGAATACGGATTTTTTTCAATGATTCTTGGACAAAAAAATTACTAAAAATTACAAATAATGTAAGAAATTAATATTTTCACTTTTGCAAAGATTCATTCTTTTCATTTGAGATTAAAAACTGATATATATATATATATATATAATGCTTTATTTTATAAAATTTTTTTAAATGGGTAAAAAATATATATAAATTTTTGTCAATATATTCCAAAGAAAAATAAATAAATAAATCGGTACTGATCGATTACCGCCAATATACAGAATTCAGGTTTACAAAAATATAAATGAGTTTAAAATTTTTTTCACTTGTATAATTTTAAATTCGGAAATATAATGAAATTAATAGGTAGTGAAAAACCCTGCTCTCTTGTAATTTAGAATTTCCAACAATAATTATAAAATTTAGCTAGTTCTAAAGAAACTTAACAATAGGTTTCCCAAAGAAAGTTTCATCTATTTCATCACCTTTATATGAGATTTAAGTAAAAGAACAATTGAGAAAATAGTAATGGAACACACACACTAACGTCTTCAAACTCAGGAGAACTAAAATTATCCCCCAATGAACAATAAAAAATCATATTTTATTTGTATTACATTAAACAATTGGATTATACTCTGCTGGTGCATAAGTCGCATTTTTCATCGCTGTTTCACTATAAATGCACATGCACAGCACACATCGCTTCTTTAATCACTATTCATAGTCAATGTGCGAATGCATAGTACTTATCCTCATTTATTGTAAATGCATATGCATTGTATAAATCACTATTTTTCACGCATTACAGCTATTACATGCATCAAATACGAGGAGGGTCCGGAAAACTAAGTTACAGTTTTATTTAAATCACGTAATATAAGGAGTTTTATTTCAAAACATAATTTTCTTTTACAAAAAGAAAAATTTTCCGAAAATGTTTTCCTACCTATTACCATTCTTGCACAGACATTTTTTCTTTTTAAAAAACCGAAATGTTTATACCATTTTTAAAGAAAGATTTTGCCGGTTTGGGAATGATCGGAAATTGATTACAAGGAAATTGATTACTTCTCTCAAACGTTCAACATTTGCGACCCAATATTAAGAAAAATTTTTCATCTCGCTTCCCTCCGTACAATAAGCAATGTATTGAATTTAATAATACTGTACTTTGACACTAAAAATACAATACGACTTTAACCTCTTCAGTTCCACCGGCGTATATAAACGTCTCTCTCAGTCCAAAGCGCTAATTGTCCCAGCGTATATATACGTCTATCCGAAATGCGATCTTTTATGTGCACTGCTATCCATGAAATTATTCCGAAGGCCTTAGGATGCAACAGAATGATCTTTACAGTGTTTGCGAAGGATTTATTTATTTCAGAGTATTTATTTATTTATTCCTCCCCCCCCCCATATATCACATACATGCGTCTACGTGAAAAAAGGGGCACTTGGAGCGAATTGCGTAACTTTTAATCGACAGTTAATAGATAAATTATAAACCGTACAAGTTATCAATATAAGTGTTAATTTTTGTATATAATTTTGTATGTAACACGCCTATGAGGTCATTGGTAATTACTAAACTTATTCTCAACATAGTATTGCGGGTTTAAATAAAAAGAAACTACATTGCGCAGTACTGATACGTTTACAAGTATATTATATCAGTGTAAATGTGTACTTTACTTTTTGTATTTTGTTTTTTCAGTAAATTAATATTTTTTTAAAAATAATCTTTTGTTTCCGTCTTTTTAATATGCTCGGGGCCCTCTCGTAGTTATATCGCGCCCCACAGTTTGAAAAACGCTGAATAACAAAGCAATTAAGTATTGAACCTTTTTTTCATGGGTTTATATATATTTTCTTATTTAATTTTTGAATCAAAGCACCTTGCTTCATCATGAAGATTGGTGTGCCTGCCATGGAATTATCTATAACCCAATTTTCTCCTAACAATTCTCTACAAGTTAATAGGGAATTTCAACTGGCTTAACATTCCTTGCATTCAAAAAACGGATTACAGAACGCAGTTCACGTTCGATGGGATCGTCTTTTGTTTTAATCAGTTTGAACGCTTACTAAAACGCGTAAAAGTAACACTAGCTATAATAGCTCCTCTAGACTCTCCACTTAATCAGATACAAATGTGAGCAAGTGTTAAACTGTAGAACAACTACAGCAGTGGTTGTGTAGAACGATATATTTTTTATCAGTAAATTTTAATTATTTTAGATAATATCAAAGAATTGTTTCTAATATGAACCATGGGGTAAAAAGGCTTATTTACAATTCAAAATACAAAAATCAATGAATTATACAGCCAATCTACCACAAGGAGCCTAGGAAAATTGAATAGATACATTGATACCAGATCAAATATTTATATTTTTCAATTCCAATTATTAGCTCACACTCTCCCTAGATATCTTGTTCTAATTTTCAATCGATAATAAAATAATTTTTATTCATCCACTCCAGTTCAAATGCCTTTTTTAAGCTTGTATCGGATACTTGATGTTAATACAGTTTTTTTAAAAATTAATTATTTATTTAAATTTAATTAATGAATAAAAAATAATAGTCCAACATCATATTTAAAAAGGAAAATCTCCAGCTGTGCTCTAATAGTGCAATGGATAATGCATTGGTCTTCTAATCCAAAGGCCTAATTCTTGAGAATGTGATTCCTTTTTTCTATACTATTTTATTGAAACAATTAAAGTTAATTAAGGAATAAAGAGTAACAAACAAAAATAATAGTTTAGCACCATATATAGAAAGGGAAATGGAAAATCTGTTTTCTATTTTGCCACTTAATATTGTGATTCTGTCATATGTATACACACATTTATATTAATTGTAATAATTTAATAAAAAGTAATTAAAATAAAAATTTCTTTGTTGACCTAAATAGGAATTTTTTTTATTGCTTGCTATTTTTTTTTATTTAGCCGTGTGTGGTGAATACACGCAAAAGATGTACTATGTATAAATTTCGTAATTTTATTCAGAAGTTAACTCATAGAAATCTGATTTAACACTACTGATTATAATCATGTCTGAGGACGCATTGTTTTCAGAAATATTGAAATATAAAAATCTTTCAATAACTGAGAAATTTCAGGAACTCTGGAGAAATAAATAACATCAATCCAGCAGTCATTAAGAAAATGTGGAACAAAACTTAACCATTCGAAATAAATGCCAAATTGAAGCACAAAAATGCAACTTGCTATTTACTTTGCTGAATAATCACTCGCATAAATATCTGGATTAAGTCTTCCTTTAGAAAGCTGATTTATACATATTAAGAAAAAAAGAATACAGTTTTCCTTTTAAAAGCTGAACCTTCGTAATCAATTCACTAGGCGAAGTCTCAGTTCAAGTAATCGAGTATGCAAATTTCACCGGCACGGAAAGTAAATTTTAATTTTTAAAGGAAACATCTGCTGTGAAAACACGTTCCGAATTAAAACCTATGGAGACATGCAAATTTTGTTGAGCTTATATTAAAAACGTTTGTGTGTTCACTTGTTGCGATTTCTCTCTAATGGGTTTCGCTGGTGCATTGAAATTCAATTAGACGGGGGCGATTTAGTGAAGAGAAATCAAAGAGAGTCAAGCTTCTTGCGAATTGATATTTCAAAGAATTAATAAAGAACCGATGGAGTGACTTAATTTTCTGAGAGTTTCTGCATAAAAGTGAGATGGAAATGAAAGAGGATGCATTCGAAATTGATTCACCGAATACTTCTCTCGCATCGTGTTTTAATCGGGAAAAAAAGAAAAACAACCATTTTCAGTGGTTACGAGAATTGTTTATTTAATTAAAAGTTCAAGATCGATTAATTAGCGTTTTTTTTATGTTGGTGAAATCAATTTTAGCAATTTTTAATAGAATAAATAATACGCTATTTAACCCACGGTCACTCGCGGGGTGTTCTGTGCGCCTCAGCAACAACAAAAATTTCCCAGGGTTCAAAAACAATGCGCAGAACCACGATTTTTTTCTACAGCTGCACATTTTAGGTCATTAAACCTTCAGGCCTGATGCAATCACTCTCGCTCGGATGATTGGAAC
>BMAO01039068.1:0-21061 GCA_019973975.1 Trichonephila clavata | reverse complement strand
TTAAAAATAGGGAGAAAAATTAAATCACAAGAGAAAAAAAAGTTCGTTATAGAGAAAATGCACTTCGCTATTGTGGGAGGTTTATTTACGAAGAAATCGTGAAATGTTCTTGGTTCCAGGAAAAGTTCGCTATATAGAAAAATTCGCAATATAGAGGTTCGTAATATGGAGGTTGGACTGTAATATCAAATGATACTGTCCGACAGACTTGAATATTTATATATACATTTACTAATTGCTAATCTTCAGGCGGAAACCACAAACTGTCTTGCTGGTCCACCGACGACCGCGATCGACTTAATGCCTACTCTGCTTAAAACAGTGTTGATTAAAATTGAGTTAAACGATATCTGCCCTGCCATCAGATAAATGCCGAACGAGCAATTAATTTTTAAAGATTGTTACAAGATTCAAATAAACACATACGTATTCATAATTCATCATTGTATGTAATGAAATAGTTGAAAAGGAATTATAGGCAATATTATATTGAGCTTAACTGTAAATGAATCTAAATTATTGGTTTATCAAGAATTTTCTCTTAGATACAAGAAAATAATGTGTTGGAAGATAACTGTTTACATTGTTTGAAAATGAAATCAATTTAATAAGTGTTCTAATGTTTGTGGAAAAGATTACTTTTTCATAAATGCTTGCAGTTTGTAAAATAATTTCGTAGTTTGAAATAACAACTCCTAATTAATGTTTCTTAAAACAAAAAGGATTTTTTTTGATAAAAAAACAATCAGTAGTTTCTTTAAAGATTAGTTATTATTTATCAAAATATGTGTATTTGTGATTCTCATATAGAAATTTTAAATTGAAAAAAAAATCTTTCCAATTTTTTAAGGTTTTAAAAGAAAATTGCAGGAAAAAGCTGCTTTTAAATTGTTTTGAATTTAATAAGCAATATTTAAAAGGGAGAAGTTTTCATAAATGTATCAAGAAATATAATAATTCTTATCAGAGAAAAACATGTGAAATTTAAAAAGTTTAGATTGAATTTTAAACACAAATAATAATTTTAATCTCTTAACATGACAGATCAACTATGTTATCCCTTTTTCTTTTATAAAAGAAACATTACATATATCTAAAGCAGGGATGGGCAACTTTTCCAGAGTGCGGGCTACTTCTGATATTATCAAAGAGTTGCGGTCCACCCAGTGTCAATGGCGCACATAAGTGGGGGAGGGTTCCACGGTCCGGACCCTCCCCTCTCATAACTCTTCATTTTCTTCCGATTCATTATAGTCCCATGTATATAGTATGTAAAATTAATTAAGTATTTTATATAAGTAATTTTTTTTATTATCAATGTTAATTATTTATTCAGTAATTTTTTTTACAGTTTTTCATTCCCGATAACCGAAAAAATCAATAATATATATATACATATGTCTGGCTGCGTATTGGGGTATGATACGAGAATGGTAGACCTTCAACCCTCGGACCCCCTTCCCTTTAAAATTCTTGTGTACGCTACTGCCCAATGTTGTAGGTGTGATGAGGTAAGTAAAAAAGAGAGGTTATTATTAAACTTAACAATAAGTAAGGAATATTATACTTACCTACTGAACTAAAATAAAAAAAAACAACTCTTTTAAAACCACGTTTAAAGCAAAACGCGATACAAAACTTAATAATAAAAGCCCCAAACATAATTATATCAAATGATACATTTATTATGCAACAATTCAAAATACCTTAAGGAAATAAAATATTTTATCTAAAGTTAGTTTTTGTAGTTATAGTCAGTGGAAGGTTAAGTTCTGCTACTGTCTGCCAATCTTGAATTTTCCGTATATAATTATTAACTGGTAAAATTTTTAGGCGGTCACCCAAAATGTCTTGGCGGTCCACCGGTCGATCGCGATCGATGTAATGTTTACCCCGGTTCTAAAGCATAAATAATAAGAATACATCTTGAAGTTTCATAATATGTATATATATATATATATATATATATATATATAATGGATGTTTGTACATATGAAATCGCTTCACTCCAGCACCGTTCAACCGATCACTATAAGAATTGGCATGTATGTATTTATTTATGGAGAAGGATTTTGTGCTATCATTCTTTATTAAAGCTCCCCACCAGGTGGTACTACAGCAAAGCAACTTCTTCACCATTCAATCAATCGCCAAGTTGCCAACGTGGTCGCCAACTTGGCTCTATCATCAACATTTCTCTGTTTCCATTGAATCGCCATTATAATGTAAGGAACGGCGTTGCTTGCGAATATTACATTTTCAACATAACATAAATACAACAGAAAGTAATATTAACGTCTGACACATCCAGATATAAATTATTTATATTATTTTAAGCTTTCATTACACAAAATTTGTAGCAATGTGTTACTTTTTCTGAGCAGAGATCAGCTTAAGAAGTGTTTTAAGAAATCGACTCACAAGGGAGTTACGTTGGCATTATAAATTTTAAAAAATCCAATTTATCAGCTATTAGACCTTCAGACTTCAAATTTAGCAAATATAGTTTTTTTTTGTTCAGCTGAGATGTGCAAAAATCTTTTTTTATTGCTTAATTTGCAATTCACGTGAAATTAACTCATTAAAAACTTCTTTATCCTTCAATCTGTATTGTTTAATTTTTCGATTCACCCGTGTGAAGAACTGGTATACAGCAGTTCAAATATAAAAGAGCTTCGTTAGTCCAGCTGGTACGATTGCAATCCTGACATGACAGCTGTTTTTGAGTCGATATGAGAGATTGAGTTCATTTAAACTAATAATTTTGTTGAGAATTACACTTTTTGAAATCGAATTGCACGTCAAGGTTCTGCAATGGAGGAATAAGGAGAATTATATATGAGCTCAAAAGTTTTTTCCTTGCTACTTGATTTTACCTCAAAATTAGAAGTTAGATAGCTAATAATTCCTTTCCCCCATATTTGTACATTTATAACAAAATCGTTATTGAGCGCCAACAAGGAAGTTATATCGCGTAAAATTAAAATTGCATTTCACTTTAAAAACATACCCAGTGAAGCATTAATCGTTATGTACTTGCAATAAAACGAATTAAGAATGCATTAAATAACATTTTAAATGATGTTGTGAAAGTAATACATTTTATAAAAGCAAGAGAATATTAAATTCGAGATTATTTACTTTTTTATGAGGAGAACTATCCAGAAACCATGCAACACTGCTTTTAAATTCGTAATTCAGATTATATTTCAATGGATCAAATCATGTCTACATTATGTATGAATCCATAATTATGTGATGAAATATGGTTGCAAAGTACCTTATTCAGCATATATGTTTGCCATTCTAAATGCAGTATAAACACATTCTTTCTAGATATTATGAAAAAATTAAATATAATTTTAATTAGATATAGATGGTAAAATTAGTTGAAGGTACAAAAAATATTCATAGAAAAAAAAATGAAGGCATTGTGGTTTTAAAACTTAGCCCGTGGGGATCACATTCTCAAACAGAAAGACGTGTACTGTTTTGAAAAACTTAACGTTTTTCTGATGAATGAATTTAAAGGAAAATGAATAGAATTTAGAAGACTGTATATGATGGATAACATTTTTTCTCAGTTAAAAATATATAAAGACAATACATTCCAGAAGAGAAAACTAAACATGATTGGATAAAATTCAGCTTCAATGCTATGAGACAAACCAGAAGACTTACCAGTGAAGGAGCGGGAACAACTTATCAGCAGATTCAATTTTAAAATTTAAATTTAAGCAAAAATTTCAAACTTTTTGGTCGAAAACTCATGCAGAATACTCAAACAATTTTCAGAAACTTATAAACATTTTAATGCCATTTGGAACAACATATTTATGTGAAAAATCTTTCTCAACGCATATGGAAACAGAAACAAAATATAGAATCAAATTAAATGCAGAATATGAAATGAGACTACAAAGTTCAACGCAGCTAGATTTTGATGATTTGTGCAAGTAAATAAATAAATAAAAATAAATGCAAGCATTTATACACACAGATACATCTCACTCAGTAAATATAATGCAAGGAAAATTGTCACCTGGGGCTCGAAATTATGTTCTTAACGAGTTATTTATAGTAATCTTTAGTAAGAATTATAATAACTTTCTCTAAAAATGACTTTATGTAAAATGCATATAACCTGTTGTTCTACTTCAAATATTATTTTTGAATATATTTTTTTAGGGTTTGGATAGGGCATCCCGAAAACGCTTAATATTTCTAAGTGTTTCATGAGTCGGCAAAGTTTGGGTTAAATTAAAGCTATAGGGGAAGGGGGGGGGATAAGTGATTTTTAGAAAATTTAGAAGATTTAAGGATATGGTTTCCTCCAACATATGAAAATCCTGAGCTCCTATTGTATAAAGTAAGACAATATTTTCTTTCTTAGAGTTTTCCTGCTATATTAACTTCGTGTTTATTTATTTACCCAGGGGAATTGAGTTGATCTGAGTTTACTACTGTAAAACCGGCCCTTGAGTAGACATGACTATGAACATATTTACAAAGACTATGAAAGAAAACACTATGTACATATTTACAAAGACGCACTTATGTGCGTAAAAAAAGAATTCAATTCTTACTTGTATATTACTGACTCTATAAAAAATGCTTATAATAATGACATAAAGAGTAAAATCATGTCTTGGGGACATTTATTAAAGAGGAAAGGTGAATTTAAAAAACAAATAATCAAAACATAAGAGTTCTCGTAGATTAGTGGTCACAAAGTGTGAAACATAGAGTGGCAGAGTCAAAAAATAAAAATATCAATGAAAAATATTATTGTATTATGTTACAAATATCTACACACAACTATTTTAAAGCAATGGAGATAAATTCAAAATATATAACAGCGTTTTTATTGGCTCAGAGGTAGCCTTTTAAATCGAAAGATTACATAAAATCTATTTATTTCTGTAAGTTTTGACTAAATCAACTAATTTACCGTAACTGTTAAGGAGTAGATTTAGAATTTTCAAATGCACTAAATGGTTGAGATTAATGACCTTTCAATTTGCAATAAAAATGTATGAGTTCAAAAGAAAAAAAACCTATTAAATCTACTTATGTTTTATTGAGAGAGTTGATACAAATAAGGTATATATAAATATGCTTTATAATCACAGAGATACAAATATCTACAAGAAGTGTATATAGTTTCTAACTTTTAAATATCAAAATTCCTTTTTATTTGTAAGTTCTCTTTCAGATAATACGAGAGGGAGTCAAAAAGCAAAGGGACTACTTTTGCAATTTGTTTTTCCAAGATTTAGCAACAACACTAGTATCCACATTTGAATGAGGAGTAGTCGGTGAGTGTCGGTATATAAAGTGTCACTCGTCTTCCCTCTTAGTGACGGTTTCCGGGAGGGCCATTCCACGCTACACCAATTAATACGAGTCACAAACATTATAAATGAAGGTTTCGCTAATAAATTTTACACGGTCGGTGTCTTCCTTGATGTCAAGAGGGCATTTGACAAGATGTGGCATGATGGCCTCACTTTTAAATTAATTAAACTCCAGTTCCCTGACTATTTAATTAAAATCATCCATGACTTTTTACACAATAGAACCTTTAGGGTTCGTGTAAACAACTCATACTCCTCACACGGGAATTGTCTTGCAGGCGTCCCTCAGGGTTCTGTACTTTCTCCATACTTATACAACATCTACACGCACGACTTTCCACAGCACTCCACTGTCAGTACCTGCCTGTTTGCGGATGACTCCGCTGTGTTATCACAGGGTGTCCATCTCAAATACACACTTAAAGCTGTTCAAAACTTCTTAGATAAACTAGAACTTTGGTTATCCGATTGGAGAATTGCAATTAATGTAGATAAGACACATGCAATTATTTTTAGGAAATGGGGGGTCATTGACCCACCTTTCCACCTCACGCTATTTGATGACAACATACAGTGAGTCTCGGTGGTCAAGTACATGGACTTACACTTAGAGATAGCCGCTTAACTTACAAGAAGCATATTGACTATCTTGCAGAAAAGTTCTGGAATAGAATTAATTTGACATCCTCTCTCATTGGGAGGGGGTCACCACTATCTCTAGAAAATAAAGTAAATTTATACAAGCGAATTTTGCGCCCAGTAATAACTTATGCTTCCCCCATCTGAGGGGCTGTAGTCACCACTCACATGAAGAAAATTCAAGTCGTACAAAATAAACTGTTCCGCATCATAACGAACGCACCTTGGTACGTTCGAAATGATGTGTTACACAACGATCTACACATGGAGCCGATATCTAACTACATCACTAAACTATCTAGAAATATTTTTCTCTCCATCGAAACCCACGACAACCCCATCATCAGAGCACAAACACTTTTCCCGTATCCACATCCTAAAATTAATTATGCATACTCTAGCACGAAGTGGAGAAATCCGCTCCGCCCACCCTAACACAACAAACAACTCATTCATACACTTGTAACTTCTCACACTAGCTTCCCGCTGCATCCTACTTGAAATATATGGTGCGTCCAAGAGCCAGCCTATAAAAAAATTAGGCTTCTTCTACAGTTAGCTGGTGGCAACCTAAGTTGGAAGAAAGGAGAAAAAAGAGTCCAGTAGCGGGGGACTGGAAACGCTTCAGCTAAAAATAGCTTCGGCAGTCAGGGAGTGGACCGCTGCATCCTGACAGGTGGTGAGAGAGGAACAGTCACTTAGGCCACTCCTTTCTTCGATTGCTGTCGCAATCCTCCGTTTTTCCTTCCTTGTGCTTCCTCCAGATTTCTCCCCGGTTTGTCCGCTCTGCGGGTCACCTCCGCTTGGGAGCCACTTCCTTCGCCCCCCACGCCGGGGGCCACTTGATTTGCTTACATTTCCTTCATGGTTATTCTATTTCGCCCAACTTGGGTAAAAGCGCTGCGCGCTGAGGCCCGCGTATATCTAATTTTAGTTCCTCATAGTGAGAGAGTGGAACAGACCGTTCAATATGGCAGCTCCGTTGTTGATCTGCACCCAGGAGGGAAGGTGGGCAGCGATTTACTTTTTTTTTTTGCGGAAGATGTGTAACCTGTGCTGGATACTAGCATCCCTTCCATCACTATACCCTCAACGATTTGTATAGTGTTCTCAGTGGTTGATGTTGATGGATTGCCCGATCTATCTTGGTCACATAAAGAAGCTCTATCTATACGTAGATCTTGCTTCATGATAAGCAGCTGTCACCACACTGCACTTGCATGCGATGAACAATTTCCACGGGTTTCTTACATTTCACAAGCAAAAAGTTAATCACTTCCCGCCTTGTTGCAGATCGACAATAGAGTTGTATATGTGTTGCACTTGTTGTCTGCTACACTCCAACGTCTACGAGGAAAGACGAATGACAAGTTGTATAGAAGTGTACGCTGATATTTATCAGGGACGATAACACTTATCCCTCCTCCCTTTATCTTGCAATGGAGTCGGCGAGTGGCAAGTGGCGTGTAAGTTACGGAGTTTTGGTGTTGCAGACTTTGGTAGGAGATGAGGGGTGTGGCTTTTCAGAGTCGAGGACCAATGAGGTGACAGGAGTCTAGGAGATGAAGCAAGGATTTTGATTGGATACTGGCGATGACCTTGAGATGGGATTTGAGAGTCTATGGCATTAAAAATCAAAGAAAGGTCGAATAAAAATAATTGAATAGAGTTAAATAATACGTTAATAAATTAGCTAGAATTAATTGAAATAAAATTAAAACTTATTCCGATCTAGCATGGCTTCAATGAAAGCATAGGTCTTGGTTTGTCATTTTCTGCTTGCTTAGGTTTGGGAGTTAAATCTAAAATTTCTGGGGATCTTTTTAAAATTTTGGAAATTAAATGAACTAGTTCAATTACTTGAGCTAGATCGGAGCTTTTTTCATCGTCACTTTCGATTTCATGGACTTCTTTGTCATTACTGCTATCATTTGTTTTATGTATAGAAGTGTTGCCGGCTACCACTTATTTAACGCTGGATATCAGTGTTGTTGCCAAACCTTGAAAAGAGAATTGAAATTGCAGTTTTCTCTTTTTACTTTTTGACTTTCACTCGTAATACTGATCGAAATCCAACGCAATATAGTCCATAGAAGTGTGAGATCCATTATGAATTAAAAATAAATATTAAAAATATTTTGGATTTAAAATAATTTCTAAGAGAGTTTCTTTATAATTAAATATATCTTTAAAACAAGAAAAATTATTTTGTTTATCTGTTTCTTTTTCTTAAATTTCTCGCTCAAAAAGTAGTTCCCATTTGTTTTGCAACAACTTATCTTTTTTCAGTGTTTCAATATGACATAAGAAAATAGAACATTTTTGATACACCTTATTGAAATAATTTTAAGAAATCAAATAAAATTTTAAACGAAATCTTTAATGCGTGAATATTTTTACCATATAATTCATATTCTTAAAACAAAATACTAGTTAAAGTAGATAATTTCTAACTTGAAAATTTATTAAACACCTACAATGAAAATTAATTTATACTCCAGATAAGTAGTTTGGCATGGCTTGTTTAAATAAAGAAATGACACTAAAAAACTACTTAATCATATTGCTCCTTTGAAAAAGTTAACATATGAATACTAATATCATTGATTATATATCAGGAGAATTAGAATATTTCCAACACTCAATCTCCATTCTAAATAGTTATTTCCTCTCAAGCGTTAAGAAAGGAAGTTTATATAAAACAGCTAGAGGAGATAAATTCCTTTGAGTTTTTGCATATTTGCATGAAATTTCGGAAAATAAAAGTAGTCTCGAAGAAGAGCAATCGATAGAATAGAATAAAATCGCACAAGTTGCTGTAATCTTATAAAATCAAGAAGGAATTTTGTACTTTTAACACGGGAAACAGTAATTGCCCACAAAAAAAGTTTTTCAACATCAGATCATTTTATTCAAATCTAATACCTCTTTAAAAAAGAATTTATGAATGGAAATGAAAAGCTGATACCAGTATGCGTTTTTTCTTTATGATGCGGCGCTCATTAATTTTACTTTTAAGTTTCTGCTTAATTTAACTAACAATCTTAAAAACTACCCAGGTTCGCTTATTTAACTTAGTCAGCATCAACACAGTGGCTAGTACTTTAAATGAATTATTGAGACAACGCGAAAGTAATGAAATTACTCGGATTAAAATTAAAATAAATTAGTTTATTACAATTAGAAAACATTACGAAATTTAGCATTTAGATTAAACACTACTAAAATTGAAGAATAAGAGAACTATGAACAAACATTAAGAATTTCACTTATCTGAAACGGAGGCGAGGCGATGGGGGGCTGCCATTGTCCACCGGACAAGGAGACTTAAGGTTTTTTCCTAAAAAATTAAGAATAAAAAAACTAGCTAGTGAGTGAGAATATCGAAAATTGTCACTCGGCGCCCTTTTAAAGGAAGGCAAATCCACTATTTGTGCCTACACGCACTATATGACCAACAACTCCATTGGTTCGGCTCCCAAGCGCAAAGTTACAAAAGTTGCAATTTTAATTAAATTTATGAGTTCATTCAACCCTGCGTACTCGTTGACACCAACTCCCGGGTCCCTGAACTAAGGAATTTCAACCACATCCTGTAAACAAGGGGGATATACAAATTACTGATTATTTGGGGACCAACTCCATTGCCGGCCTCCCATCATTTATAAGCTTCAGTCTAAGAAAACACTTTTATCACATTAAAATAAAACAATTAAAACAGTATAATATATTCCGGCTTTATTACACAAGTTGAAAGAAATGATCCTTTGTGTAAAAAGAGAATAAAAGTATATAGATTTCAAAAGCTATAATGTAATAATCCACATGTTTACATAACTTTTAGGGCCTAATATCTTCTTTTACTTTCTATTCAAATACGCATAAAACTAACGACCTAACGATGTTATTTTTGTGTGGGCTAGTAAGTTTGAATACGCTATACGATGATAAATATAACAAAGATTCTTTTAGTTGATGTATTATATTCATACTTTGAGTATAAAAAAAAATGGTCTGACATTTTCATTTTCAGATAGTTTGCTTTTTATAATGAGGTATCATTTCAATGTCGGAATATCTGACTGTTGGACCGATGTCTATGATGTCTTAAGAAGTAAAAAGGGAAATTCGGATGTCATTTGCAAAGATTTGATGTATGAAGAACTGCTTCAGTCTATCTCATTATATTTTTGATTCCCCCAAATCCTTAAGATATGCTAGCTATGCCAAGAAAAATATATTCTTATGGATTCATTAATGAGGAGGAATTTTTCTCGTTCGATGATGATTGACAGCTTAAAGATTTGATAATGTGAAAGCTGTCGTGGAAAATGAATAAATGGAACACTCTAACAATAAATATGAATAGTTTGAAGGCTAAGTTGCGGAAATGCAGCCCCATTGGCGAAAAAAAATATAACAATTAAGTATATATATAATTAATGATATTATATCTATCTCTATACATACATATGTATTTTTCTTTAGCTCGAAACTGTTCATATATATGGGTAGAATGTTCCATTTATTCATTTTCTACGACAGCTTTCACATTATAAAATCTTTAAGCTGTCACCATCTATAAGGTGACTCTCGCTATCAAATTTTTGCTTTTAAATTAACTTTAATTCAAGTTCTCGTTGGATGCTAAATATTGCCGTGATTTTTGTTTTTGTTTTTTGCCGAGAGTACCAGAGCCAAATTGATACTCAAGAAATCTCTTTTACATGCCATATTATCATATATGACATGCGTGTCTACGATTTTCGCATCCAGAAAATTTATCGACTCCAGCCGGGGTCCTTAGATTTGCGAAGCAGGCATATTACCTTTAAGCCACCAAAGCCGACTTTCAAATCTAGCTTAATGCTAAGCAATATGTTGAAATACTAAGCAGTTTAGTAAAAAGTAAGCTCTTAGCCTTGGTTCAAGATTTCAGAGTGAAACATAATTTCTAGGTGCCAACCTTCCACTTTATTTGCTAATACATGTTTTTTTCAATAGGGCTGCAGATTGGTCTTTTACCATTGCAAACCTGCCCGGGATCTGACTTCAATTTTTAGTGCGGTACCTTCTAGGTGAATACGAATTGCTGCAATGTAATTTTCTCCAGAGGGTTACCATTGAGCTATGACGATGCAAAATCATATCAGGAGTTTGATTTTGCCGAGAGTACCCAAGCCAAAGAGGCACTCTAGGCTGTATAATCATACGACATGGACTCTGTTGATTTCCTGCATCATGAAAATCTACCGACTTAGGCCGGAATCGAGCCCACAACATCAGGCGTACAAGGCCAGAGACAAACCAACTGCGACACCCAGTCAGCTATTTTCTTATAATACTGAGATGAAATAAGAAAAGAAAATACAGAGTTTGACTTTTTTTGTAAAGTAATAACAATAAAAAAATTACAAAAATGTAAAATTTTTTAATGTTATTCTACGAGTATGTTCCAGGTTTGTGAGAAATTTTAAATAGTTATCTGATGTTAATAGTTAACCATTATTAAATGGTTATTAGTGATGTGAAAAAAACATGATCACTAATAACTTAAAACTGCAAAAAATAGCATTCTAATTTATTATTGATATTATCATTATTATCTTAGTATATATACTTTTATTCATAATATGCTTGGCAAAATCGTATTTAGAAATTTTTTGGATTTGATCATTTTAAAAATTATGGTATAAATACACTTTTAATCTGATTACTGACGGTTTGGACATTTTAACAAACCGAAACAGTTGAACCTAAACTTCTTGAATATATTAACTTTTAACAAGTATACGCGATCCCATAGACTCTATTTGCATCTTTGCATCTATGCAGAGTATCCTAGGATTATATATACTAGGACAAACTTTATGAGGAGGAAGGGGAGATCACAGAATTCATATTTGCACTGCAACCCACGATCGGAAACATCTTCGATCGGTGCTAGTTGGCGTGGAACACAAGAGCTATGAAGGAAAAACAGACTTGCAATACCACAGTCACATTTGAGATGCCATCACCCGCAGAGAAGTATGAAGCAGTGTTATGAACACCTAACTGGCAAGATATGCAGCTAATTTCCAAATTTCCAGAAGGAAATGCGCGAGCAGCAGAAAGATTGTATCGCGTAAGGTAACCACAGAGAGATGCACCGAACCACTAATTTGCATCATAATTAGTGGGAATATAGAATATTAAGAGGTAATAAGCATAGTAAGGAGAGGGGGGTGGTGTCACGAGTGACTTGAACTTTCAGCGTGGAACAAAATGTGTTGGATACCGTTCGAGGAATCGGAGTAACAGCCTTACGGTACCAGCCGCTGTAGCTGTAGAAGGATCTCCGAGTAGTGTTAATTGTATTTTCCAACGTGAAGGCAAACCATTCCACTAGTACCATCTTCAAAGAGTACCGTCACAACTTGTGGCACAAATCAGAAAACATTCGGTGGTCCGGTGCATCTCTGTAAGGGTACCTTTGGCAATACAATCATTCTGCTGGTCGTGCATTTCCTTCTGCTAATTAGTAAATCAGGTGTGTTTGTAAAACTGTTCCATTCTCCTCTGTGGATGATGACAACTCAAATTACTGCAACAGTGCATGTTTGTCTCCTTCAGTGCCTCCAAGACACAACGCCACCTGGAGCCGAACGAAGATTTTTCCGACCATCGGTTGCAATTCAAATCTGAATCTTTGGGATGTACACAGCCTCCCCTTAAAGCATGTAACAATAATCCTGGAATACTTTGTGTACATTCTTTATATCATTATTTTGGAAAGAAAATATTGAAACAAAGTTCGATTTTTCCAAGAACTTATTTATTAAACCAAACGTAATGTAATTTAATTAAATAAAGCTCAATGAGGATTAACAATTAGACCCAGTTTTATTTTACCTTTAATACTGCATCGTTGCAGTTGCGTGGTGAAATCTATTCAGAGTAGTAAAGGTTAAACATGGCTTCAAAAGAGAAACATCAGAAGTTTTTACTCATCCGTTTTAATCGAAATGTTCTTGAACATTTATTTTTATTATAACTACCTCAATTCTTTTTAATTTTTCATTCATTTCACAAAATATTTCTTTCCTCATACCAATTAGTAAGAAATATAATTGCAAAATTAATTTCACATCCTTAAGTATAGTACAAGAAAACAAAAAAGGAACGAGTCTTACAGTAGTCGCATATGATGTGTAACATCTGACACGTTATCGTGGTAAATACGCAATAGTAACTTAAATCTTGAAAAAAATGAATCGGGTATGATTGGAAATTATTTTCTATCGAATAATTATAACTTTATTAAAATTTTATTTAATTAACCCAAGGAGTAATGCAAAATTTTTTATCAAAAATAATTATTCTTGTTCAATTTGGGGAAAAGCGGAAACACACGCACACGATAGAATTATGATAACTAAAATATGACACAAACACTTGTGATTTCAAAGTATTTAAAAACTTTTGAAAAACAGCGCCAATAACAGTACCACTGTTAGTTGTCGAAACATTTCGATTTGTGTTCATTTCGAGCTTGAGTTCATCATTAAAAAAAAACTATGAGCGAACAATCGTAAAGTTGCCTGACTGACAAATAGATTTGGTAAAGCAGTAGTTGGGTAGGCCGTTGATGTTTGTGAGAGAATTGTGTTCGGTGCACGTGCCCGAAAATCCCTGCTGGGTTGAGTTGAATTATGTGCAATTCTTTTCGGCTGTACTATTCCAGTTTTTAATTTTTTCTTCACGTTTCTTTTGCCGAAAATCTCGCATATATTCTGCTCTGGATTTACCCGTCTCTGCAAATCACAAAAATTTAATTAGCTTGGTAAATGTTTAAATATTAGAAATATTAGAGAAAATCAAAATTACCTGTGTAATTAATTAGTTTTTTAATCACAATTAAAAATATAATAGTGAGAGGGACAGGAATTAACCTCAAAGTATGAAAAAGATATACATTAAAATATTTATTCGAATAATTCCATATTACTTATTCGTACTTTTTAAAGAATAATGAACTTTGTCAGACACTTAACAGTTTATTTAAATATTAATATAGTTTACACATATTAATATAACCTCAGATTTCATACACAACGAGCCCTGAGACTTTAACAATTGAGCGTAAGAATCGCAAGTTTATCCTGTATGAAGTCTAATAATACTTGCTAGTACGTGCGATGATGATGATGAATGCCCAGAAGAGGATTTAGAGTCAAGAAAACGAAGCCGAGTTTTTAATTCGAATATTTTGAAATGCTAAATTTAACAACATATAAAAGACTGGCCGCTATATGACTACTAGAGTTAGACCCCACGTGGTTATATCTTTACAAGACCCAGCTAAAGGACTTAGCTTCTTCTCTGACACTAAGTTGAGAAAACAAAACAAAAACAAAGATCCCACGGCTTAGACCGCTCGGGGGGGGGGGGACCCTCTTGAATGAAGGAGAAAAAACAGAACTTCACTGGGAGGGTACGGAAAAGACGCCGCCAAGCGCGCTGATTGGTCAAATCAAACAGCGTTCACCTCCCCGACTTCCTGTTACGCATTTCCGTCCCTTTTCACGAAATCACTCCAACAAATATCCAGCAACCGAGAGTAAAGATGTTACACATCGAAAATCAACTTAGAAATTAGAAAACCAATTACGGACTTTCAGATATTCCAGGTACATATATATACGCTTTAAAATCCGGGAGTTACAAACTGTTTTCCGAGAATGGGTATCTGTTTCACCCTCGTATCTGTGCCCCTTTTAAAAATACCTGTGCTTCTAATATAAATAACATTACTATTTACAAAACAATACTTCAACCAATAAAAAAATGGAAATACTAAGAAAATATTGTATATTAGATACATGAAAGTTACGCCAATTGTCTTTTGGAATATTTCTTCCGTGAATGCATAAATGTATTGAAAATCACAAGTATAACGTAATGAGGAATTGTAACTTGAAGAGGGTGGTGAATATTAATAAATAAAATGATTAAAATGTGATATTTCTTTGAAAACTTACGAAGGAATTTAAAGAATTTTACTTCTGGGGGGGGGACAAAAAGCTGGAAATTTATCAGCTTATTATTACGTATAAGAAAGAATTAAGGTTAGAATACTATTTTCTGTTGCAAAATCAAGAACTGAAGTAAATAGTACTGGCTTCAACAATAAATAATCTGTTTGATCAAGACTTCTTAAAAAATACTAACCTTTTCAATAAAATTTTTTTTTGAAGGTTATACAGGGTGTCCATCCTTAATGTGACCCAATAGCTAATTCCCGAACCGTTCGGTTTAGATGTGCATTTCCAATTTAAAAAAATGTTTTAAAAAAGGTAAGGAATGTTATTACGTGCTTTTCGAACCAAAAGACTCATTTACAAAAAAATTACAAAAATTAATTTTTTATACAGTCCCCAGGTCCTATCACTTATATTTAGAAAAAGATGCAGTACACAAAAACAAAGTGGACACAAAAAATTTCATTTAATTACAATAGAAACTGGCCGCCGAGTTATGCCTATATAAATTTGAAGCATCTGAGTTGCTCAGAAAAGGGGGTCATATATAAAATGAGTTTAGAGCACAGTAATTCACTATCTACAGAAAGAGCAAAAAAAAAAAAAAAAAAAAAAAAAAAAAAATCATAGAAAATTAAAAACATCGTAGTAAACATCATAGATTGACATTTTGTATTGCGGTATGGCAAACAATAAAAATTAAAGAAATACAACTTGTCCTGAAAAGATTAAAACACCTTGTTTTAACAAATAGCAGCAAAATAATACAGGATTTGCCTTTCAAATTATAGAATAATGTGGAATTATGCGCCAATCATGAATCAGGGGTTTTATTATATCAGAATGACCAAATTAACTTAAATAATGGTGAAGGCACGAGACAGGGAATCCGACTATTGCAACTCCCAGTTTTATACAGCGCAGAACGGCACGGGCAATTGTGTAATAAGATGGATGTCTTCGAGTGGGAAATTAAATGGCAGAAAGCCTTGCCGCCTCTCTTATTTCGATTACACTGCCCATAAAACAGTACCATTTCGCAGTTTCTTCATTCGTATACATCTCGTTCTCCCCTACTATAATTCGTAATGTTAGAATACGACTGCATGCAATTGCAAGCGACTACACAACAGATTTTAACGTTTGTCGTGATCAGCAATAACGCAGCAAATCAGACTCAAGCCGCAGCATAAAAGTCTATTTTTTGGAACTGCTTTTAAGATGTTTTCTTCGTCCAAAATATTTTATTTTTTCTACGTTTTACACAGAATGAATTTTTTTTCATAAGTACTCAATTATTGTATTATTAACGTATGCTTTTAAATTTAAAAACGATTTACATAAGAGTGACGTGCAAGAGCGAAAGTTTCCTAGCAGAGTTCCAACTAATTTCACTTTGGAGACGGCCCCTTACTAGCTTCTTGAAAATAGCCTAGAAAATGCATATAAAGTGTGATTTTCAAAGTTCCATAACTCGACCAGTTTTTATCGTAATAAAATGAAACTTTTTGTGTTTACTTTGTTTTTGTGTACTGCATCTTTTTCTATATATAAGTGATAGACCTGAGGACCATATAAAAAATAAATTTTTTGTAATTTTTTCTAAATGGGTTTTTTGGTTCGAAAAGCACGTAAATCATTCCTTACCTGTTTTGAAACATTTTTCAAATTGGAAGTGCATATCTAAATCGAACGGTTCGGGAATCAGCTATTGGGTCACATTATGGCTGGATATCTAACTGCAATCACATATTTCACAATCACATCAAAATTATACATTCCATTGTACTGGCTGTAAAAAAATACTAAAATATAATAATCAACCATAATGTTAAATAACTGATTTTAATGGATTTTAATTTTGAAAATATAGATCAAGCAATAAAATACTGACAAGGCTATGATATTTCTTTTAAAATAACAGGACTTAGTAAACACTTTCTGAAATGTGATACAAAAATCAAGTGTTTAGCAATCGGTTTTACAAAATTAATTGCTTTTTGAAACTAATTGAAATAATTATCGTCTTTAAATCATCAAACATCTTTAACAGAAAGGAAAATAAATGACTTCATACTTTTATGGCATATGCTCTCTGAATATAATCACAACTTAATATACATTAATTTATTTCCATCTTATGAGTATTACAAATACTGCCACTTCTCAAATACTAATCATCTTAAGTGGTTTTAAATGAATTTTAGTCAGTTGTGTGTGTGCATGTCGAGAAGATCCACTTCTACAAACTGATTATAATTAATTTAATAAGAAAAAAAAAACGTAAAGAAGATTATTAAAACAAAGAAAGTAGTTTTTACAAGTATTCAAATATTTACTTAGCACTTTAAATCTTCTATTCGAGTTAATTAAAATGCTTTGTTCCTACAAGCTAGGATTTCCCATTTTGATGAATTAATTTAATAATTAATTTGATATACTTGGAAGACGAACTTTGATTAATAATGAATCTTTTGAGTATTTAACCTATAGATGCTTTTATTTGTAAATTTTTTTGCAGGTTGTGCATATATTTAGAGACGTGATGACTGATTCATGACACACACACACACACACACACACACACACACACACACACACACACACACACACACACACACACACACACACACACACACACACACACACACACACACACACACACACACCACACACACACACACACACACACAACACACACACACACACACACACACACACACACACACACACACACACACACACACACATATATATAATATAATAATGAATACTTTAAACTAGTACTGCTACAAATACAGGGTGCATCAGTACAAACGATTACAAAATTCTTGGACAGATAGAGTACACCTAGGCGATGAGAAATCACATAAAAATGCACGTTTAGAGGACACTTTCTTGGCGTGGTAGCGACGACACAAAACACAAGAAAGACAGGGCAACAATAAGAGAAAACATGTTTGTTATTCTTTGTATAGAGTAAAAACCCTGGGAAGTCTTTTGTTGGTGTACGTGATAGATGGCGCTACGTGAGCCGAAGTATCAAATGACGGTGAATGCTCGCACTCGGTTATTGCTGCAGCACTTGTTATGAAGCTTCATTTCGTCTGCTAACAAAGTGATAGAAGGAACATTAGATGAACGCTGAGCTCACTGATATGTATCTGGTAATCTCTGATTGCAATGGATGACCCACACAGTGATTAAACGCTTAACGTTACCCCAGAAAATGCAAACACCCAACTATGTCATTTTAGCGTACTTGCACCAGAGACTGCCCGACAGCGGATCCTTCATCGTGATAGTACAGGAACGTGAGTGAAGTGTAAGATGGGCAAACAATGAGGAGACTATGTTAAGGGTTGTTAATGATGCCAAAATATGTTAATTATATCGAAACATTTTTATATATCAAGAAATTTTCTTAAATTTCAATATTTTTTCTAACACTCTATATAGGCAAAATAACTTCTTGGGAAAAAAACCCCGAACATTTGTACAAATTTTCCTCTTGACTGATTCGTTTTCAGAATACCATACAACATTATGAATTAAAAGATCTAATATCTTCACAAAGGTTCAACTGAAAGCGTTTGTCGATCAATCTCATCCCCAAAGCAGCTGTTATCGATATAAAGAACAAATAACTATGTGTTACTTGAAAAGAGTACTTTTTTTCTTTGAGCACTTCAGTTTTAAAGTGAACTGCGATCGATGCTATTGACATTCATTCTCTCGGCAACTCAATTTCGAATCCCTTTGAACTTGTTAAACATTTTTCAAAATTTTATTTTACTTTTTGAGGTTGAATCAATATCAGGGCTCGAGCTATAGAAATAATCATTGGAAAATTCAGATTGAAGAAAGTTATTCCCTTTCTGTTAAAAGTTCAAATGTGTGTGTGTTGTGTTGTGTTTGGTTTTATTTTGCTGATATATTTATTATCTTTTTGAGGTATGAAAGGAATTGGCTTTTTTATTACTCGTTGCTGTTATACTTGTTGAGGTGGAATGCTGTAATTCTAATAAAGCCAACAATTTTAAAATTTTCTTACAATGGAGAGCTGAGTCAAAGTTTTAACTTTTCAATATGTAAAATATCTTATAACAATATGATATGTAATAAACTGGTGTTCAAAATTGAGAGAATTTTTAGATTTGGTTAGATTTTTAGATCTAGAACTAATGGACAGATTTTAATGTGAAATTTGGTTTGTACAAAGGGTTTAAAAATAGTAACAGTTATAATACACACGCATGATCGAGCGTAACACTCATCAGTGTCGAAGGTTTGAAAAAATGGGTAAGTAGTAGGTATGGTCCCCTTTTACAGATTTACAGCCTTGAACTGGGATTTTATTCTAGGAATAAAGAAGTTTATGAATTTCTGTGGCAATTGGCCTCACGCTGTTTTCAGGATTTGGATGATTCTCGGAGGGGAAGTTTAATTGTCCTCCGAAGAGTGTCCCAGGCGTACTGTACAGGGTTGAGATCTGGAGATATGGAAAGTCAGTTTATCCGGCGAATAACCTCACTATCCAGAAATTCGTCGATAAGATGTGCTCTATGCAGCATCACACTGTCATCCATTAAAAGGGAATCAGGCAAACTGTACCCCTGAAAAGGCGACTATAGGACTCCAAGACCTCATCCCTACACCTCACAGCAGTAACTCTTTCAGAGATACGAAGATATGTTTAGTCCTCCAACGTGATGTCTGCCCAGACCAGTCTCCGCTGCTGTAATGGTCTATTTCTCGACATTGAGGGTAGGAAAGTGGGTCTCCAGTTCTTTCCATTTGAAAGTAAGGCGAGAATCATTGGTTAGGATGAACTTGAACTCATCAGTAAAGAAAACTATTACCAATTAATCCTTGCTCCAATCTCAATGATTGTGTCATTTTAAGCTAATTCCTGTTCGCAAAACTGATAGGACACAAACAACAGGTCTTTTGGAATACAGCTCTCTCTTATCAAAAAGCCACACGCGTCACAAGAGAACTGAGAAGATTTAGCATCCCTGTTACGCCTCATTATATTAGAAAAACGGCGATCTTTTCTGAACTTCCATGGCTCTTGGACCATCTAGATCAGGCTTTCTCTATAAGGATTCGGTATCCTGAAACTGTTTCCCGTAAGTTGAACACAACTTTGAGCGAAATAGAACTCTACAAGTTTGAACTTGATATTGACCTGCTTCCAGCCTACCACAATTTGCCACTTCAGTTAAGCATCTAAATGTTGGTGCTTACTCATTTTTGCTGTCTAAATTTAATTTAACCAATTGCTACAAAAAGACATCAAGAAATTCGCCGAGGTATGCTAACGTAGGAAATGCGAATTTTGGCTCGTGTGATTATAAACCCTGTTCCTCGACTCCCTGTTCCGCGCACACGTATCGCTTATGTATTCGACGTTCAAGAAGGACATCTTTATTTCGAAGTAGTTCATTTAATTTTTTTCACAAAATTCAACTAAATATGCAAATTTCATTAATTTAGAACACCGGGGCATATTAACAGTGCTCACTCACTCACACGCGTATGCTTTTTATTTGAATGAAATTTTTCGTTCAGTTGTCCCTTTTAGCAATTTGTTATGGTCCCTAAATCATGGCCGGCTTCGTCAAGTCTTGGGGGTTTGAGTCCTAATGCCACGGAAGACCCGCCGGAGGGTCCGATGCACTAGAAAACTTTCTTTTCTCAAAGTTTTTATGTTCGCCTGATATAGAAGTTTGGAAGTAGGGAGCCAGCTCAAGTGACATCTTCGTCACTTAATCAAGACTCAAAACTACGAGATTCGTCAGCAACAGCTCTCAAGCAACTTCAAAATGCGAGATTAATAACACTCAAATTAAATTAAAATCAAACTCAGAGGGCCGTGAACTTTCGACCAATGAAGTGTAAAAGTTCACTAAAAAACGAATAATTTTTTTAATACATGCACTTTTTAATGATTACTTGATATCACTATCTAAATTCGACTAAAGCTATGGGTGCTTATCAGCTTAAATAGTAATCTGTCAATCTAGAATATAAATACAC
>BMAO01039067.1:0-26295 GCA_019973975.1 Trichonephila clavata | reverse complement strand
TCGCTTTTTTTGATTGGAGAATATTCATAATTAGTTCTTGATTTTATTACATATTTTGTCTAAAACAGCATTTAGCACAGGGATTTGAATATTCATCCATATTGAATGTTTTTTGTTATTAATAATATATTTATTTAAAAAGAGTTTAACATTTTAATAATATCTAAATTATTGCAGATTATTACTTTTGGAATATATGAGCAATGCCTTCTCATCCAAGTCCTTCATCATTTGAGGTATCGCTCGTTTTTGCCCGCTTGCAAAATTTATATTCATTATTTTTCAATTAAATACATGTAATGTATTTTCTAATAAATTTTCTTCTACATTTTCAACGTTTTTTATAAATTTATTACATAAATCCTTATTTAATGCTCTTATCATTGAATTGAAATTTTTAAATGTTGCATCCAATTCGCTTTTAATGCTATCTAGCATTTCATTATCTAATTTAGTGTTTCTTAACAGTTTGAGTGGAAACTTCATTGCTAGTCTTTTCAAAGCATATTTCCTTTCGTAAGTTCCAGGTATCACTGTATTGATGATCCAGTTTTTAAATTTAAAAGAACAGAGATCTTTAGTGGGCATTACTAACAACATCTTTAAAAGCTTCTTCTCGCTTAAAAGTTCGTTTTCGGGAAACAGCTGAAATCCAGCAGTTGAGGCCTAATTCTTTCCATTTTTTTAACTTGGTTACTTTTTAATAGTTTCGTAAAGCTAGCACTATTTTTGTAATTAAACAAAGACATTATTTTTTTTAATTCGAATCCAAGCCATTTTTATCATTGTCAAATATGCGTGGCTACAATAATGTACTTTTCCTCGTCATTGAAGACATTGAGGTACGTGTTGCAAGACGGAACAGAAAGTACACAATTACTATTATATTGCTTTATCAAGTTGATATATATTAGGTTATCCGAAAGCCATTTTTGAATCCTGTGTTCTTTTTTTGAAAGAACTCCTTCTTTTGCTTTTAAAAATTAATTGAACTCCTTCAATGTTAATAAAATTTTCTTGGGGTTTAAAAGCTTTAAAATGTTTTACTCCGATGTTATCGCATAAATCTATCCATTTCTTAAAGAAATCTCCTTGGGGCAGAACAAGCACTTCTTTAATGAAATAAACCGGTAACCATAGTTTTTCAAATTTCCAAACAAAGGTTACTTCTAACGGAATACCTACTGCTGTAAAAAGCTTCATGTTCGAAATGAGTGAATGTTGTTTGAGAGAACCCTTTATATACGCTTAAATTTATTTTCTTACATAATTGTTAAATTTTTTGGAAGTTGTTTTAATAGTGCTAGATAAGTTGTATGTGTGCTATTTTTTTCCTGTTGAGAGTATAAAAACACGTTGCTCTCTTAGTCAGGATTCAGTGCTTACAGTGAGTGAACCATGAAGATTAAAATCGTTGACTTGATTATGATTTTTTGCATTATATTACACACGATGATATTAATGTTTCTAATTTTGACTTTGAAAAATTTTATGATTATTTATAATTCTAAAACGATAAAGCATTCTTAGATCGAACTTCTAACAAGAATTCATTGACTTTTTCCAAAGGGATTACCGGAGCTTCTGACAAGAATTCATTGACTTTTTCGAAGGGATTACTGGAGCTTCTGACAAGAATTCATTGACTTTTTTCCGAAGGGATTACTACTCGAGCTGCGGAAAACGATTCAGCTATCCTAGAGGAATATTTACAATTATTGGATAAAGTTATAGCAAAATTTGTAAAATTGATGAATGAAGAATTTCAATAAAATTTCTTAAAGATTATACCGTTTTATGTAAATTATTTTTTTGTTCCAAAAGGGGCTTACACTCAATAAACAAGATTTTATTGACCTTTTCGGGACCGCCATGAAATTGTGATTAATAGAACAATTTGTTACTCGAAAAAAATTCAATGTTAACTATTTTAGCACTTAATATGGAATAAAAAGCTTTTTGAAAATATATAACTTCAATAAAATGGAAACATTTTAATTATTTACTCAATTAGAGCACAACTCTGAGTGGTGTTTAATAATCGTGTTTGATAAATTAATAATATTTTTTTTATTTTTTTCCCCCGTTATACTATATATAAGGTTCTAGACCTCGTTTGGCAAAAGAGGGCATTATTTAATTATTATATATTATTCATATTATTATAAACGACATCACGAGCCTATTAAAAAAATATTTTAAGCATATGAAATTAGAGAAGCTTCGAGTCGGATGCTTTGATAAATTAATAATATTTTTTTTATTTTTTCCCCGTTATACTATATATAAGGTTCTAGACCTCGTTTGGCAAAAGAGGGCATTATTTAATTATTATATATTATTCATATTATTATAAACGACATCACGAGCTATTAAAAAATATTTTAAGCATATGAAATTAGAGAAGCTTCGAGTCGGATGCTTTGATAAATTAATAATATTTTTTTTATTTTTTTCCCCGTTATACTATATATAAGGTTCTAGACCTCGTTTGGCAAAAGAGGGCATTATTTAATTATTATATATTATTCATATTATTATAAACGACATCACGAGCTATTAAAAAATATTTTAAGCATATGAAATTAGAGAAGCTTCGAGTCGGATGCTTTGATAAATTAATAGTTTTGATTGGTCTGTATGTACACTGATATTCGAACATTTTATTTTTTGAATGTGGCTACTCCGATATTCGAGCGTAATTTTATTTTTGAATGCGATTTTATTTTGAGGGTAGCAACTAAATTATACAATCAAAATTTTTGGTACAAGCAATGTAACTGCAATGGAAAGCTTTCAAAAGATATGAAACAAGTATAATTGAATTCTTGGCAAAGCGAGAGTGCAATTTCTAGTTTTTAAACAGTTCATTATATAGGGTTTAAAAAAATTGCAAAATGTGGGAGCAACAATCAAATTTTGAAAATTCCTAAATAATGATTTGCAGAAACACAGAGTAATATGCAATAAGTTTTTATTAAACAATACACCAAACATTACAAAAAGAGTACACAATATAAATAGCACAATACAGAATTATCAGTATAAAAGATAACGCAATACAAAGCACCATTTCACAAAGTTTCTGGGAAATTTCTGGCCGATGCTCTTGGAGGTGGAATTTAAATAGCACAATACAGAATTATCAGTGTAAAAGATGACGTAATAAAAAGCACCATTTCACAAAGTTTCCGGGAAATTTCTGGCCGAGACTCTTGGAGGTGGTTTATGAATTTAGTGAATTTAAATAGAACAATAAAGAATCATTAGTGTAAAAATTATGATTATTTTTCCAGTTTTCAAAACTTGCAGACTCGAAATAGTTTAATAAATTAATTACATTTTCTGCCTCGCGCGGATGAAATTCAACAATTAAACAAGCATATATCCAAATTAATAAAACATCGATCGGAGAAATGTTAACTCATGAACCATGATGTATAGGGTTTTCAGATAATTTTTGTCCTTTAAAAAGATGCTCAACAGTATGTGATCATTCTTTTACATAACTGAACTATTTTCTCACCTATTCTCTCTTGCGTAGGTCTGCCAACTACACTGTATATGAAAGATCTAATCATGTTTGCGATGAGTTTCTATGAGCGGGAGCTTTTTATAACCGGTTCCTTGAATAAATTATTATAGATACGTTAACAGTTTATGAATTGCACGTGTGAGTTGAGGTATTTTAGTTTTATAATCGTCAAAATATCTTGCAAACACACTTTTCTGCTTTACATATTAAAGTATGTGTTTCGTCCCTAAAATGGAATTTATCGGATAATATACAATCTTTCCTAAATTGTTTTTTAAAAAAATTGGGATGTGTCACTTTCATGTAATGTATAATGGGTTTAGTCGTTCGGAATTTCATAAACCGTTTCCATTTGGTTTCGTTCAGAACGTTCACGTAACCGTTTTTTTCTCGATTGTTATTATTTTCTCTGCCGATATCGATCAAAACTGGATGTTTTTCGGTGTAAATAAATTTCATGTGATTCATGACGGGCGTGTACCCCCGAGCAAGTAACAAATTTGACAAAAGAATGTAGTAAACGTGAAAAAGGTTTCGAATAAATGTTCGGGTTTGACTATTTTAGGACTGTATAATCCACTTTTAATTTCGTATAAACCTAAAGTATAACCCGATATGTCTCGAATATGTGTGATGAAATTTAAAACGTATTCCGAACCCAATAATTTACTTAAAGAATCAAATCATGAAAGTATTCTGGAATATCGCACGATTTACTCGAATTATAAGAAACCCATTTCGAAAAGTCTTTTTCGTATAAACAATGATAGCGTTTACTATCGAAATTAGTCGTTAATAGTAAGCAATTATGCTCTAGATGCCATAAGCAAAAAGGAAGGGGAATAATTAGGGTTTTCTTTCAGATGACGTACTAAATTTTCTGTAATTTTTCATCTTTTTTTTTAGAAAAAAAAAGATGCATTTTGTTTGTGTTCTCGATTTAGACGAAACATTAGGTTTTTTTAATGAAAGAGAGTTTATTTCCCAGACCTTACGTAGACTTTCTGTTAAATTTCTTAAAATTTTCAAATTTTGATATTATTTTATGGAGTTATGGAACCGATTCGTACGTAGAATTGGTTATAAACAGTTTTATTCAAAAATTAACGTCGTATGCATACAAAATATTTGGTAGAACACAATGCCAGCTATCGGAACACAAATATGGTATCACTAAATGTTCGGAACATATTCGTAAGCTATATTTACAAGATATCTTTTTAATTGGAGTGGATGATAGAGTTAACGAAATGATGGATGATAGATATGATTTGCGCATATCGGTGGAACCCTATGGAATTAAAAATAAACAAGATTTTGAACTTGTCAATGTTGTCGATAAAATTTTAACTTTTTGTCAGGGATTTTGATTGGACCTCGTATTCCAGTTTTTCGGGTATGGCTAAATACCGTTTTCGGGTAATCGAGTCGGAACGCAATGAGATTTTTCGAGTGTCAACACTTCGCTCATGTCGTCGGAATCACGTAATAAATTTTCTTTTATAAAAATGATCGATTTGATTCTTCCTCCGATTTTGATAAAACTCGAAAAATTATACTTCATGTTGATGCAAACGCGAACGATGGCTAAACTCGGAGTTTTGAAAATGGCTTGAATGTAATCTTTAGATGCACTCTTAATTCCTTCGGGAGTGAACACACTTTAGTATCTTCAAACACCATTTGTTATCCCGTAAAGCGTCAAATTTTCGACACGAAGGACACATCCCGTGGCACGATTCCATGAAAATATTACTCGGTAAACACGACTTTTTACACAAAACTTTTCCAATTTCTTCTAGAGGCTTGCATTGGGATTGTTTAATTGTGTTCTCCTTAGTGTTCTTGAAATATCCGACCACCAACACGTCGAAGCAATTTTCGGCATCTTGAATATACTGTTTCGTAATGGCAATTTTCGTACCCACCGAATTATACCATCGCCGAAAAGATTTTCGTTTTCGTGTTTCTTATACAACGTGCTGTTTTGTAAAATTTCTCTCCAATTCGTGTCGATTAGATTCATCACACCCGGCTCGCATAAATTCTGAATGGCATCGCTGAGTATTCGATTACTCAAGACTTTGTTTATTATTTCTATATCCATACTTTTAGTATTCGGAGGAACTGTCGGCCGGGTTATTTATAGGGGAGGAAAAATATTTATTTATTTTGTTTTATTCGTCACTATTCCGCGCAAAATTGCCGTTATGTATTTACTCAAAGCCGATATTTGTTTCGTGAAACGATTGTAGATCGGATTCGGAATTTTTAACGACTCCTTCTTTTCAATTTCTTCTTGTATCAAGTAGGAAACGCAATGAAGTTTGTCGTCATCGCTGCTCTCGTTGAGATTGACTTGAAAAATAGAAAAGGCTTCCGTTAAAACGTCTTTCGGAATGAGGCGGACAAATAAGGGGAGATGGCCTTGTCGTGGACCAGTTTACTGCCGAGATTGAATAACATGTCGTAAATGGAATTGATCGCCATCAGTTTTTTTAATTGAATTTCGGCGTTCACGCAAGTTTGACATATGCTGTAAATTTTATTGAAGCCTTGAAAGGATTCAGTGATGGAGGAAATGTCGACTATGTCTTTGCTGATTGGCAGTTTTTCCACCACTTTCTTGAAATAGGAAATGTAATATTTTTGTTTGGCGCATTCCATTTCTTCGTTCACCTCCTTTCCTTGTTGACTAATCTTTCTTGCATTTCCTGTAACACCTCCACGTCGCACTCTTTTTTCCGTTTACTTTCTGGTTCGGAGTCGGAGTTATCTTTATTAATATTTAGATAAATTTCTCTCTCCTCGTATCATAGCATTTACTTTAGCGTCAGTTAAATCAAGATAAATGCTACCTGCTTGATACCTATCAAAATCGGTTTCAGCTAAATCTACAAACCATATGTATTCATCTCCATGTATATGTTGTTTATATACTACAAAACCGTTGCTTCTTAGCAACATTGGGTACTCTTTATAAGATAAATGAAATGGATTTAATATAAATGTATTAAAATATTTAGAGTTTCTTAAAGTGCATCTACATACGGGAAATTGATATAGTAAATTATAAGTATTTAAATGAATGTGTGTAAAATCTTCTAAATATTCAGTGATTTTTGTGCAATCAGTCATTTTTTGGGCTTCAACTAAACTTTCATAACATCGTTCTATGTGTAAAAATGTTTCATATCGACATTTTCTTGTACGAACAAAGAATATATTTCTTTCAAAAACATATTGAGAATAGCTATTTTTCCAATCTTCAGATATTTGAAGTGAATTATTTTTAATGTTATTTCGTAACTCTGGAACAATTGTTTTTGGATCTAAATTATGGAAATGGATAAATGATATTGGATCATAATTGAGAATATAAAAATAATTAAATAAATTAAAGTTTATTAAATGATCTGGTTCGTCAACAAATATGTTTCCACGTGCATCATATCCATCAGTTTTTAAATAATTAGTATTTTTAAATTTTACACCGAAATTTCCATATGAAGGATCACAAATACAACCTTTATCTTTTTTGAATGTAGTATGTTTTAAAACATTTCCATTAAATATATTATGCATGCAAGGTTTTTTTAAACAATTTATGTTTGATGGAATACTTAATAAATTATCAGAATGAAATATTTCATCCTTGTTTTGACGGTTAATTTCATCAGCTTTGCAAACTTGTCTTTGTTTCTCGAACGGTAAAATTTTTATACATGTTAAGTTATTTCCTGGTTTATATCCATCATCACATTTACATTTACCAAATTGTATTGGATCCAAATCTGTTCGCTCTAATTTTCCATGCGGTTCACATGCTATTCCAACATCGCAATTTCCACCGTCATGATTTTGTGTAATTAAATCTGGATATTTACAAACACATTTTATATAAGTTTGATCATTTACTTTAACAGGTTCCCAGTTACCAGTGTTTAAATTACAATTAAAAGCACCTCTATATTTTGGAATACATTGATTATTATAACATAATTCATTTTGTTTACAATCTGAATTGTTTATACATGTTTTTTTATATGTTGTGGTTAAGGAGAAAGGTGGAATATTTTCCCATGTTACTTTTGTATGAGTGGGTATTATTCGAATAATTAAAATAATAATGAAAAATATTAATAATAACCATATATAAACATCTTTTTTAATAAATATATTTTAATTCATATTGATTGTTGTTATAGTGAAATCCAATACTTTCATTACACCCTTTAAAACGAGAAGTAATTTTTAATTTAGTTTGAATATTATTAACTTTTAATAACAGTTTTTTTAAGCTAATCATCTTTATTTTTATAATCGAAACATTTCATGGAATTATTGTAAAATATATTTGCATTAATCTCTCTTAGAAATGAAAATTCATAAATTAGTTTCATCTTAGTTTGAGCATTTCGAAGCTTTAAAAGTATGTCTTTTACTTGCATCTTTACTTATGGTTCATCTTCTGAATCGGGAATATTATATTTATCTATTAGGTTTAGTGGATTAACATACCCTTGAGAAAATACATTTTTAAGGTATCCGACTACGTTCGGAGACCTATTTTTTTATTTTTCTAAAATTCACTAAAAATTTTACATTTTTAATTTCATTTTTTGCACTATGATAAAAAACACAGTTATAAATAATATACATACATTAAAATTTACAAAAATTTAAAATTTGAATGAAAATTTAATGAAATTTTAATTAATTTTTTAAATTTTTTCAAAGGCTCTATTTTTAAAAATAATTTATATTTTACAAAAAAAAATTGCTGCAGCACATTTTTCAAACACATTTCTAGAGGTTGTACTACAAGTTTTAAATTATTTTCTTTTAATCAAAAGTTATAGCTAATCGAAGCTACAACCTATGAATTTCATTCAAATTTTCGATACTTTTATAAGGAAATCCAACTATAAAATCACTAAAAATTGTTCAATTTCTTAGCTGCTAGTCCAACCTCTAGATAATACTATTAATAACATTTGTGTAAAATTTCATACAAGTATCTCTATTGGCTCTTTAGATATCACATTTGAAATATCAAGAAATTTACAAAAAAACAGTTTTGAGAAAAATGCATTTAAACTTTATAAATGTAATTTCAAAACAAAATATCACAAGTATATTACTAAACCTCGAATGATTTATATTTAACACCTCCACTCCTTGCTATTTTATTAAATTTTAACTTTCTTTGGGCCCTATATTTTTTTTCTGGCTGATTTTTAAAAAGGCAAAGAATGTTGTTTCGAGTCACTGTGCGAATGATGGCAAGAAATCTGTCATCACGCAGTGTATAATAATTTGCATTTATGCCAAAAGCTTTCAAACAAACAAATAAAAGCTTTGTTAAAAATAATGACAGCAATATGGGTACCCAAAGAAAATGTTTTCAGCTCAATAAAAGTTTCTTTCAGAACAATTTGCCAAAAAAACGCGTTAAATGATTTGTTTACATTTGTGTCACACCGTGGAGGCAATTTTATAATAACTGCTTATCAAACAACTTTATATACACAGGTTTAACAATATTTAAAAGTTTCATGGAAAGGCTTACACCTTTATTTATATATATTTTTTCCGGTGGCTATTCTTCATTGATACTCACACCAGCTCTCAGCTCCATTTGGGCATGGTGCATACATGGGTATCTCTCTGATGGAGCCACCGAGAAAAAATGCCGCACTTAGCAGAGCTTTGACGTGATTGGTGTTACTGCCATAATAGTTTTGAATTTTATTAATCATAATACTGGAAAGTTTTTCTTTCCCACCGAGGTTTTTCTGGCTTTTTCTCTTTGCCGAATACTCACTCTTTCTTAGAAGTATATTAGGCACTCATTTTATGACACTGTTGACATCAAATAGATCTTTAACTAAAATGTATCCTTGGGAATCACCATCACACACCATAGAAATCAACATTGTTTTAAGATCTCGTGGTATAAAATCACACAAAGATTTTGTACGCACAAACAGATTCCATGATTGAAGTAAATACCAGATGAATGCAGGAACACGCATGTTCGACTAGACATTTAGAATTCTACAAAACTTAGACATAATTTCCTAATCTGGAAGTTTCCCAGTGGCGATGGATAAAGTTTCTATAGAAACTTTTAGGGAAGAATGTCCATGTATCTGTCGTCAACGGATATTCCACATTCTCCAATTGACGTGTTGGAACATTTTGTAATGCTTTTTACTACCAACACAGCAGCATTCATGACATCTTTAGCCGTTGATGTAGCAGCAGCCAAGATATTTCTTTCACAAAGTCTATATGCTCTTTTTGCCATACGGCATAACATATTCAGCTTAGCACGTAACTTTTTCGCAGACAAATGTCATCTTCCAATAATTCACATTCCACAAATAAGTTGCAAATTAATTGAAGTTTGGTTTTTAAGCTTTTTAGTAGCTGAAAAATTGACAATAAAAGTACATTTGGAGCATTTTAAAGTCACATTAGAAGTCAGTCCAAACAAGTAATCTTCATGCAGGTACAGATTCTTCTCAAAACAATTGAAGAAACACAAATTGAGAAAAACGTACTTCCGAAAATATTTAAATAAAATATTCCATAACCTCTTAATGTTCCATTAAAACATTATTTGCACTGTGAAAAATTCTTCAGTGAATCCAGTTTTTGTTCATTACAAGTTTGAATATTTGCTACTTCCAATGTTTTTGTTACCAATCTACTGTTATCAGTCCACTGTTGCATTTTCAAGAAGTTATTTTTATAGTTTTATGAACCATTATAACTTGAATTTTTAAAAGCAGAATGTCTAGAAACCATCAACGATCAAAAATTGTACAATTAAATCGAAAAAAGTTAAGTTTTTAGAAGAAAGTTAGGATCAAAATTCGTAAGGCCCAAATCAAAACAAAAACATGTGAGGTCAGAAGAAACAAATGTTGCCAATCGCAAGAGTCGAATTAAAAGATCGAAATTGTTGCCCATCAATTAAATAATTTAAAAAATTGTCAGAAATAGTTTTTAAAATTATAATGGGTTGAAACTGCAAAAATTATCGGTAAAAAGCATGTTAAACAGACAACTTCCGGTTTCGATTTCACCACTTCCGGTTTCGAATGACAGCTGTAAAAATATTTTAAACATCTGTAACTTTTTTTCTAATTATCGCACAGACAAAACAAATACAGATTTAGAAAGCTAATTGCTTGAACTTTAAAATGGTAAAATAAAAAGGAAATGCGATTTTTGACCGAAAATGGCATTTTCAACGTAGTCGGATACCTTAAATTCATCTCCTGTATCTAACTTATTTGTGATTATTTCTCTTTTTAATAACTGTTTTCTAGCAATAAAATAGTTGAAGGGTATAATATAAACTTTAAAGTTTTCGTAATCATTTTTTAAAATTTTGATTAAGTTATCATATTCACTGTAATAATTTGATTTATATTCACCGTAATAGGGGGATAGCAATTTATTACAATACTGTCTTTGAGGTATTAGATAGGTGTCATATATATGGTTTATTACATAACTATTTGGTAAATGAATATGCAAAACGTCACTTATAAAATGAGTGGGAGTTAAAAAAGGCACTTTATGCATTTTATTGTTTATAAAATTTATTGAAAAAGATAATACTTGACAAGATCGGACATATTCTATCATACTTAAAAATATATTCATATTCTTATTTAATATTTAATATTCCAATTATTTGATTCATTGATCGAACTCGACTCAAAGCTGTGTAAATTAAATGTACATTATCTGAGTGATCAAAGTCTATAATAATTTTTTCGTTAATAGTATCTCCTTGGTATTTATGTATAGTGGTTGCAAATGCTACAGCTATAGGAAACATTCCATTTCTTTTGCTTCTGCTAAGATTAACTTCTTTTGTATAATATTTACATACAATTTCATCGGAAACGTTATTATAATATAAAAATTTTAAACTTGAACCATTAGGTAACTCATTAGTCTCTGTAACTATAACATCACAATTGTTTTTCACTCGAATATAGTTATTTTCCACAATCTGATTGTTATAAATTTGAGGTAAATATATATCGGGACCATTTAATAAATCTAAATAATTATTATTATATTGCTGAGCAGTTTTATTTTTATAAACTAGTATTTTAGAGCAATCTTTAATTAAACTTTCAGTGATGTATTTAATCATTGGGTACGTCAACTCAATATATTTAAACATTTCTTCTGGGTTTGACATTAACTTTTTTAAGGTATTTATTATAACAAAATATTCATTAGTAAATCTCTTATTTTCTTTTAAACTTAATTGTTTTATATCAATATCAGAAAAAGTAACATTAAAAATGTTATAATCACAGTTTACAGGTCGTAATTGATCTTTATCACCTAACGCAATAATTAATACAGGTGATGTTTTAAAAAAATAAGCAATTATATGATAAATAAGCCAAAACGGAATCATCCCAATTTCATCAATAACAACAATATTTGGAGTACATGAGCAACATAGTTCTGTTTCAAAAATAGGTTTACTTATTTCTAAACATGTTTGTATATAATCATCATTCATTTCTAATTTTGCAATTTTGTCTATAATATTTTGCAATACGCTATTAGGTAGCCAGTTTAATTTCATTGCTTTATGAACTGTATATCCATTAATATTTTTTGCTAATCTACACGTAGGAGCCATCTTTAAGACTTTAACATTTAAATATTCTACAGTTTCAATAACAGTATATGTTTTTCCAGAACCTGGACTACCCGAAATTAAAATAATTGTATTTTTTTTTCTTTAAACCATTCGTTTAACATATCTACAAAAATATTTTGAGAATTAGATAAAGTATTAATATGTTTGTTGAACCCAATCGCATCTGTCAATTCAATAGATTCAAATTTCCCAGTGGAATTTTTTTCTGCAGTTGTATTAATAACGACATTATTACTATAGAATTGATTTTCCATAATGAAAAAGAAGAAAAACGTTTTTGGTTATTAGTATGTTCAAATATTTCAATAAATTATATATGTGATATGTATAAATTATATACTAATAAATCAATTCAATTAAATGGAGACAAACTATTTCTAGAAAATGACATGCAAATTTCGTTTAAAGTTACTGAAATTATTGATCTGGATGAATGGCTAATTAAACCATTCAACTCTATTATAGGATATAAATACAAAAATTCAGAGAATGAGAGTCTTGAGTTATACATAAATTCACCAGTTCGAACAGGAAAATATTATGTTATTGGAGAAGATAATATTATTTTAATATCAATAGAAAACGAAAATGAAATGTTCTGCTTACATAAAGATACTATTGATATACTATTAAATAGAAGTGTTTACTGTCCTTTTATGTACAAAATGAGACATGTTTTGAGCTGTATAAAAAATTAAATTTATTATTTTTTAAGAAAAATTTCTTATGTTTCTTCAAGTTAAAATATTGTGTACAATTTGTAAATCTTTACGAATAAAACAATATTTTTCTATTTTAGCGTCTTGTAAATAACATAATATTTTTTTTTAAATGTTGAAGATTATATCTTAAATTTTCCAAATAAAAATATAATCCTTCAGTTAACCAAGAAATTTTATTAAAATATAATGGCAACCAATAATTACATTTTATATAATTTACATCATTAAAAAAATGTTTTGGTTTTGACACAATCATTGGTGAAACGTAAGCAATTTTGTTCTTTTCCATTCTATACATAATTCCTAAAACAGGCTTCTCACACAATTCAATTTCACATTTATACAAATTTGAATAATTTATATCGAAATTAGTTTGAGATTTTACATATATTTTTGAAATTTTGTTTGTATATTGAAGAGTGATTGGTGCATTAATACAATTAGATTCTTTCAATAACTTTTTAACTAAATACCACCAGGAATTCCATTTTTTCCATTTTAAATTATTTCTTTTAAAATATTTACATAGTATAAAATGTTCAATGTTAAATGTTGACATTAAGCAATGTCTAACTATTGTGTACAGCGCATTAAATGTTTTTGTTCTTTTGCAAGAGATTGTTTGAAAGCTGACCATTTGATTAGACCCAACAGCATATAAAACTGAATTGTGAAAAGCATATTCATATATTTCAGATTTATTCAATAATGCTAATAATAAATCACATTTGTTTCCTGATGTTACACTAATTGCATTGGTTTGATTATGAGCTTTAACAACAAAAGTTAATGTTTTAAATTGTTGAGTTATGGGTTTGTTTGAATATAAAACTAAAATATTATTTGTATCGATATTTTCTATATGTTCAGTTAATCTTATTTTTAGAATGGGTTTTTTGAACTTTAAAGCTATAAATGTACATTTTTTATAATTACAACTGTATGAATCTATGTAATTAAACATTCTAACTTATTCTTTATATAAGTAACATTTTGCCCATTGATATTATGTTTTACAATTTCATATAAAAATGATTTATGCCCAGTTACAAACAATCGATAAAATCTTAAAATTAAAACAATAATGTGAAATACTATTAAACAATGAAACCAAACCCATATTACAAAAAATATTTTTGAATATAAAACATTGAGGGGAGTAAGCATTGTAAAGAATATTTTGCATAATCAGTACTTTCCATTATTTCTAAATTGCATTTACTATACAGAGTAAATAAATTTTTAGATGGAGGATAATAATCTCTATTAAAAAATACATGTAAAAATGTAAGTTGTAAAAATACATTTGTAAAATTAATAATTTCAAATATTACGTGTTTAGTAAAATAATTAAATTTAGAGTTTTTAATTTCCAATACAACGTAATCGCAATATACTTCATCCAGTTTAAAACTTTGTAATGATAAATTTTCTATATAATGACTTACAAAAGATTTCCATATCCAGTTTGGAAGGGAAAACAATAAAGCTTCTAATAACAAAACAATTGCAACCCATTGATAATAATAATGATAGTACTGCCCATGAACATCTGTAAACGTTCCGTTAATTAGACAATGAGTATTTACAAAATTATCCGAATAAGCTTTTAAACTGGTACATATTATTACATCACCGAATAATTGTTTAGTAAAACTTAAAATGAAGGCAGTAATAAAAAGATTACGAGTATGAAAATGGTAAAAATCACATACTAAACTTGAAAAACGTAGCTTTGAAGGTGTGGTGAATTTTAAAAGAGATAAGAAACGTAACATCTTTTTTATAACATACGTCACTTCCTACTTGTGAGTATATAAGGAGCGTGTCGAGCCTTTAGTCTCACGATGAATATGTCGGATTCAGATGAATCAATCGATCTCCCATCTTTATCTCCGTTATTCAGGTAAAAAATTATTATTTTGTTAATAAGACGCAATAATCATTTTTTAAAGTAAATATTAGATGTATCTAATATTAATCTTTCAACAGAAGGCGAGCATCACCTCCATTGGATTTACGAACTAATGATTCACAATTCAAAGCTAGATATTTTGTTCAAATAAATAAATATATATTTTTTTTGTTTTTTAAAGAGCTTAGAAAAAAAACTAAAAATTATTATTTTATAGAATGGCGAATAGAGACAACGAGCAAGTTTTCTCAGTTTATAGACATGACAGGTAAAAAGAGTTTTATGCAGTTATAATATTTAATATATTAATTTTGTATTACAGTTATTTGTTTTCTTTACAGAGGTTACGTTGAAGTTTACGATAGAGAAGGAGCTATAATCCAATCTGGAGAAGTATCTTCGACAACGAATGACATATCTACTGTGAATATGAATTAATTTTGAAATAATTGTTTATTTTATAATAATAAAAGAATGTATTACATCTATTATTGTGTTTAGTTAATAAAGCTATGTTAAATCTATTATTGTGTTGTTTAATTAATAAAGATGTTTAAAGAATTGGTTAAATCTATTATAGCATATAGGAAAGAAAAACAAATTTTGTCATTACAACTAAGTGAAACTTTAAAAAAAAAATATTCAAGAAGATATTATTTCTGCCTTTGAATTAAGTAAACCTCTTGTTTCTCATCATATTAAGCTATTTAGAAGTAGTAATAGTTTTTTTGATTTTTTATTGAAACTTATAGATGTTGATTTAAAAGAAGAATTTGTTGGTAGAGATGATTATGTTCAACAAAATTTTAAAAAATTTGAAGACGAACACAAAAAAAAATGAAAATTACAAATATAAGATTAAACAAATTACGGAAGAAAATGATGCATGCCAAAAGGAACTTAAAAAATGTAAAAGTAAAATTGAGGATGCCCAAATTGAAATGCAGCAATTAGAAGAAAAATTAAAAAAATGTACACTAGATATAAATCTAAATTTGAAAATGAGTTAAAATTATCGAAATTGGAATCGCAAAAATATATAGAACTTAAAAATGATTTAGATTTATCGAAATTTAATTATGAAAAATGCACAGAAGAGAAATTCAAACTTAAAGAAGAGAATTACGAACTTCAAAATAAATTAACATATTTTGATTTAGCATTAAAAAAAAACAAGAAAAATTAGCTAAAAAAAGTTATGAGTTTATATCAAATTTATTAGAGATTTCAGATGATGTGTTAAATGAATATAGTTATAAGGACTTATTAAAAAATAAAATTAGAGAATATCGTAATTTGTTAGAACAAGAAGATAAAAAGGAAAAAGAATATAAAAGTGTTATTGGTGATAGGATACAACAAGATAAAAAAAACAAAGAAATGTTGGAAGAATGTCAAGAAGAAATAAAAAAGTTTGAAATCTTTTTAAAGAGCTATCAAGAAAATATCTTTGAAATATTTGATGTAACGAAGTCATTTGAACAAATTTTATTTTATACGAAAAAATTATTTGAATATTTGAAAGAATTTAAACATATCTACGAAAAGATATATAAAGATTCGAATACTAAAGAACATTGGTTACATAATTTTATAATATTAATTAATGATTTAATAACTGTAAATAATAAATATTCTAAAATAGCAAAAGTAATTCAAGCATTTAATGAAAATATTAATGAATTAAACTATATGGATTGGGGAAATTCTAATACAGTAGAGGAAGCATTAAATATAATTATTACAAGTAAAATATCTTGTGATTCTGAATTAAATCATTTGCATAATCAAATAGAGATTCTTAGAGACGAAAATAATAAACTGAATAAAGAATTACAGCACACAGTAAGTGTGAAAAGAGAAGAAGAGGATTTATTTGAGGAACATAAAGAGAAGCATAAAGATTTACAAGAAAAATTAATTAATTGTTTGAAAAAAATAGAGAAATTGGAGTCAAACGAACAAAATTTAAATGTGGAAAAACTAGATTTGCAAAAAGAATTAAAAATAAGAAACAATAACATTATTGAACTCACTCAGTTACAAGAAGAAAATGAAAGATTAAAAAGGTTAGTAGAGCAATTGAATCAAAATAAGAATGAAATAAATGCTAACTACAATAAAAAATATTATGAATTAACAAAGACAATAAGTGATAATAACACAGTTATAGAAAATTTAGAAACCGAAAATAAAAGAATTAAAGAAAAATTAGAAATTGAAAATAAAAGGATTGAAGAAAACAGAGAAATTGAAAATAAAAGGATTAAAGAAAACTTAGAAATTGAAAATAAAAGGATTGAAGAAAACTTAGAAATTGAAAATAAAAGGATTGAAGAAAACTTAGATGAGGAAGAGCAATATACAGAAGAAATAAAAGCTAATAAGAAGCGAAAAGTAAATATTAATGTATTAAATGAATCAGAAGTATTATATACAGTTAATAAAATGGAAAATGACACATTACGCTTGGATCAAATTATAAGTTTATTTTTAAATCTATATGTACATTTAAGTGATTTGTATTTTAAACATAAGTGTGATAGTCGTTTGTTAAATACGGAAAAAGCCCTTTTTAGAATAGAAAAATTAATTGAAGAATTAGATGAAAATAAAACTGAATTAACTTATGAATATATTTTAGCACAGTTTGTACATCTTGAAATACTAACTATAACTGATTTAAAATTCGAAATGAAAAATCCAAAAAATTTTTCAGTTGAAGAATTACTTAATGCCACTTTAAAAAGTTCAAGTATGTATATAGATTCTGTATTCGAAAAAATAAATAATTCCCTTAAAGTCATTATTAAAGCATTCGACGAAAATGGAATTGAATTTCATGAAAACAATGTAGAATTAATGCTTAAAACATACTTTTTATTAAAAAATAAATTTCAAAGTCAAAAAATTGAAATAAGCTATGAAAATACAGATCATTTATTATCAATGTATAATACAATACAGGGTGCTTTAAAAACAAAAAATTTGGAAGAAACACTATCAAAATTGATTATTTTACAAAATAAAATAAGCAGCTTATTTGAAAAATACAAAAAAGAAGAAAGAGATAAGTCATTTTCCGATTGGTTATTTGATCAACTAGAAACTATTAGCAAATCATTTTCAAAAGTAAGATCTGGGTATAAAAAACTGTAGTATTTTAAAATTGTTCAAGTGAATTGATTTTTAACATTGTAAATAATGACATTTTCAGGAAGATTTGCTGTTAACATATTTGTTGGTAAGATTGGCCTTAAAATTCTTCTGCGAAATTTGCTCTTAAAACATCAATAGGAGATACAGGACAATTTGCTACAACAGGAGATAATTCTTCAGGAAAATTGGCTCTTAAAACATCAATAGGAGATACAGGACAATTTGTTATAACAGGAGATAATTTTTCAGGGAAATTGGCTCTTAAAACATCAATAGGAGATACAGGACAATTTTCTATAACAGGAGGCAAATCAGGAAAATTTGCTCGTGAAACATCCATCGGAGACAAATCAAGAAAATTTGCTCGTAAAACATCCATCGGAGATAAATCAAGAAAATTTGCTCGTAAAGCATCCATCGGAGATATTGAGTTTGTATGCCTTCTATTTCTAACGGAATTTATATTATTCTTTACATTTCTACTTCTTGAATTTCGACTTGAGCTGTGAGTGCAATAGTTCGAATTTGACCTGGAAAAACTGAATCGGGCTACGACTACGATAGTTCAAATTTAAACCTGAAATACTTGAACTTAAACTTGATATGCTAGAACAACTGTCTGCAGAAGTGTTTAAACTTAAAATGCTAGAACGCCTGTCTGCAGAAGAGTCCAAACTTGATATGCTAGAACGCCTGTCTGCAGAAGAGTCCAAACTTGATATGCTAGAACGCCTGTCTGGTAGATATGCTAGAACTTTGGTTGAGTTTAAACTTGGTATGCTAGAACGCCTGTCTGTAGTTGAGTTTAAACTTGGTATGTTAGAAAGCCCGTCTGTAGTAGAGTTTAAACTTGGTATGCTAGAACGCCTGTCTGTAGTTGAGTTTAAACTTGGTATGCTAGAAAGCCCGTCTGTAGTAGAGTTTAAACTTGGTATGCTAGAAAGCCTATCTAAAGAAAAATTTTGAATTGAATTTTCTTCAATGCTTCTATTTGTAGTATTGCTTATACTGTTTGAATTTCTAACAATATTACTTGGATTAAGGACACGTGGATTCAAGCGAGTTCTTCTATTCCCTCTTCTGTTTGGAGTCCATGAAGGATCATTTACATAATCGTCATCTTGTGAAACGTCAGATTCATAGCTATCAATGTCAAATGTTTCCAAATTAACGTCAGATTCCAATTCTTCAATATCATCAGTGATTTGATTATTTGTAAGATTGAGACAGTCAACTCGTTGAATTGGTACAATTGTATTTTTGTTTTTTACATCGTTAAATGGATCTTCAATTTCAATATAAAATTCAGGATTTACTTCTGTATTTTCAACAAATACATCATTTATACGAAATGGTGTTATTTTTCTAGCTAACACTTTTTTCGATTTCATTTTTCATGCATATTTTGAGATCTTGTTATTTGTAAATTCCATTTTTAATTGACGATTATATGTAAAAACTAATAGACGTAGTTAGCATTACTATATTACAGAAAGCAGGCTAGAGACTAACACGGGCTGCAGCTCGTGTGAAAGCAAACGAGAAAGTCTTGCTATTTATATAAGGCAGTGGATGTTGCGTAACTTTTAACAAATGCTATGATTGGTCAAGCCTGACAGTTTATAACATATGCCTTTTTAAAAGCTTTAAGCATCGTTTGGCAATGTTCCACCAAACCCTCTTGTTCCTCTTTCAGTATTTTTATCAATTGTTGAAACTTCTTTAAATTTTTTTTTAATACAGGTAAAAATATTAACTGGGCGATAGGTTCACCTGCACGAATTAATACTTTTTCACTTCCAGTATTTTTTAAAAGAACAATAATTGGTCCTCTGTAGCCTTGATCTATTATACCACCCTGAACGTATGTTTGAAATGTTTTAGCTATTCCGGATTTAGATGCAATTAATATCCACACATTATTAGGTATTTCTATTGATATTTTTGTATTTATTTCAACTTGTTGGTTTGGTTGAATTAAAATATCCTGATTTATTGGATTATAAATATCATATCCAACTGAATCATCGGAATGTTGAGTTGGTTCTTTAGCAAATCTGGAAAGCTTAACGAAATTAACTTCCTTCATTATTGTTTCAAATATTATAATAAAAGACCTTTATATAGATATATGGTAAAAAAATAATTTTTTTAAAATCTCATCAAATAAATTTCAAAATATATTTTGAATAATGTATGTATTATTATTGTAATTTTAAAAATATAATTTGTTTTTTTGGAGGGTATATATAAGCATTTGTTTATGAGTACTTTTTTAAAGTGTTATATAATGCAATTCGAATCATTATTTAATATTTCTCTTAACATAATAGTAAGCAGGATTCATAAAGTATCCGATATCAATAGTTTACTTTTACCGAAAAAAATTAAAAATATAATTTATAATAAGGTTTGGTATAAGGAGTTAGTTAGCTTTATTAACTTTGAGTTTGAAAAAAAGTGATAGTGATTATTAATAAAGAGGCATGAATAACTACAAAGTATCAATTGAATTCTTTGTAAATGAATTATTAGACATTCCTAAAACATGTAACGGTGAATCTTTTTCATTTTATGGTAATTTGGGTGATATTGGAAATGTAACTATAAATGGAAATAAATTTTGCATGAAAATAATTAAAGAAGACTTTTGCAATGATGAATTAGTATATAATTCTTCTGAAATGGATAGTCAAAGTTTAGAATTAAAACAAGAAAATTTGAATGTAGAAAAATCTATAACAATGGAAAAAATAAACATAATTAAAACACTTGTGATATGGAGAACACAGAAAACTCTAAAATTGAAAATGACAGCTCTAAAATTGAAAATGACGGCTCTAAAATTGAAAATGACGGCTCTAAAATTGAAAATGACGGCTCTAAAATTGAAAATGACGGCTCTAAAATTGAAAATGACGGCTCTAAAATTGAAAATGACAGCTCTAAAATTGAAAATGACAGCTCTAAAATTGAAATACGCTAAATGAAAAAGCTAAAATGAAAATACGCTTAAAATGAAATAGAATAAATATTGTTCCTGGTGTAATATGTATGTCATTTATTGACAATGAACCTTATGAATATACTATTTCCTCAATCACACATTATATTCATCAAAAATGTTATGAAAATTGGTTTGAAAATTTGGAAGAAAATGTAAAGGCATTGGAAATCACTCATTTGTATGCAATTGGGAGGAATCAGCAAATTAATCTTCAACATTACATCAAAAATATTCCTATATATCTGTGGAATAAACCAAACTATTTTCAACCGAAATGTTCAAAATGTTTTAGACATGGATGTTCGCAATATAAAACAAAAATTGTATTATTTGATATGTTTAAATTTGTATTTGAACTGAAATGTGAACATGAATAAAAGTATTTTTTAAATCAAGAATGTATTGTAGTTATCGTGCATTGGTATTGCATCTCTTAAAACAAAAAAAATTTCCCGTTTTATTAAATCATGTAGTGATGGATATTGAGTTTAAAATGATAGAAGTTAAAAATCCAGGTAAAAAATATTTTGTATCTTGTACCTACCCTGAAGTAATTTATGAAAAAGAAAATGAACCATTTAAAGTAGTATATATGCATCGCGAAGGAAATTATTTTTTTGTTCATAAAGAAGATGTTAAAGATATGGATATATTTAATATTCCCGTTAAGTGTATAAAAATTAAATTAAATCGTGGATTTATAAATTCAATTTTGAAGATGGAATGCAAATCATTTGAAGAAGAAATTTATAATTTTTTAACATTTTTGAATTTTGATATAAGCAAAATAAGAGAAATTTTAAATTTATCTTTTGTGGAAAGTACAAGATTTATACCAGTTAGTATAACTACTTGGGTTTCAGAGTATAAATCAGAAGAACTAGGCCCAATTTGTCCAGAAAATACAAATTTTGGGCCATCATACGATATTTTAAATTGTAGATGGATAATGGGAAAATTAAGTGAATGTGTCTCCAAAAGCACAATAATATCTTGCAATAATGCACAAGCTATTAAAGATGAAAATTTTATAGAATCAATGCCTGAATATACACTTAATTATAATATGTATAATATGCATTATATTCCTGAATATAAAACATATATTCCTTTAGCATATAATCCTTTTGAAAACCCAATTATACGATTTACAACTGATTCTTAATATTTTAATTCAAGAGCGTAAGGAATATTTTCAGTTATCATTTATAAATTTAGTATATAATTTAGTATTTGGATTTATATAACGACATCTCTGTCGTATTTCCTTACATATACTGCTTGGTAAATTTAAATTTTTATCACGAGATTTAATAACTAAAGTTGATTCATGTTTCTTTAATGGTTTATTAAATTGAGGCAATTTATTCCAATAAGTGTACAATTTTAATCTTTTTTTGTATATTCCCTTTCTACCACTTGTTTGAGTAGATGCATCTTGTAATGATTTATTTAAATTTATACTATTTGATATGCTGCCAGATCTGGAATTAATATTATTTGATATGCTTCTAGATCTAGAATTTCTGCTCCTGGATCTGGAATTCAAATCCTTACTCCGGGATCTGAAATTTCTGCTCCTGGATCTCGAATTCCTATCCCTAGAAGAACTTCTACTGCTATTCCTAGAATTAGAATTTCTACTCATATTCCTAGAAGAACTCCTACTCCTATTTCTAGAATTAGAATTTCTACTCATATTCCTAGAAGAACTCCTACTCCTATTTCTAGAACTAGAATTTCTACTCATATTCCTAGAAGAACTCCTACTCCTATTTCTAGAACAAGAATTGGTACGGTTAAAAACATCTGGACTAGATGATCTACTACTTAACGTAATAGTTTCTGGACTAGAGGGTGAATAATTTTTATATTCTTTCCAAAAATTACTATCCTGTGTAAAATATAACTTTTTAATATCTGGAATATCATTTTCACTAAAATAAGCTATTAGATCTTCAATATCAAACTGCGGACCAATTGTTGAGAGTAATCTATTTTTATTTAGAGTTTGCATTCCTTCATTAACTAAAACTTTATATAAATAATTAGTTGGTACTTTTTTTATATATTTCATACTTTATTTAATTCAGTAAATGAATGATTTATTCTACCATACATATACATTTTATAAAATGAACTCTTTTTAACAATATTATGATCATTATAACTAGCTGTATCATATTTTTCAAAACACTCAATATGAGCTAATAAGTGATTTACTAAAATAAATAAAAAGTGCCATGTTGTTGACATTTTAAAATGTTCAGAGGGATTCACATTTAATCCACCACTTGCAAGCAAATTAACTGTTCCTCGATCATTATCCACGTTCATTTGACTATTTTTTGCATAAATTGAACAGAACTGATTGTAAAGTTTCTTAAATAAATGAATATTAAAAATGATATACATAGGGATTCCAATTTCTTCAGTTTGAACATCAAAATATGCTTGTAAAATTTCTTTTGGACCTACTGTTTTATCTAAATAATAAAAGGTTGGTTGATATTCATGCAATTTTGTTATTGGACTTCCATGTGCTTTGTTAATTAACGGAATCCAACGTTCAATTATTATATGATAGTCACGAATATTAGTACAATTAAATTCATTTAGAGTTTGCATACATAAAAACCAAGCATCTTTCCAAGCTTGAATTTTAATGTCACATTGTATATTCGGGCGACGTTTTTCTTCATAATTATCAACTTTACGTTCCATTTTGTTAATAAAGAAATTATGTATATAACTTTATTTTTGATTTTTTTATTAGGTATTTTTTTTCTACTCTTTCCCCAAAAAATACCAGATGAAAATTACAAAATTAAAATTGATAGAATGGTTAAACGAGATTGTTCGAGTAAGCAAGTAAAATGTATTGATAGCTGTAATTTTTTATGTACCGATTCTAAATATAAATGCGTAAATAATATTTGTCAATTACAGCAATCTATTCCTTGCGAAAGATTTTATGGTGGTGTTGTTATACTAACGAAATATCAAAACATTCCTTATTGGGAATGCTTATGTACAGATCCATCTCATTACGGTGGAAACGATTGTACGCGACTACAACCCGATGTATGTAAAAATGGATTATTTTTATATAAAACTCTTAACAGGCATGTTTGTAGATGTAACAAGCCAGAAGTGTTAATGATGTTAAACAACAAAGAGTATTGTGTACTGCCACAAGTAGCAAAATTTTTTAAAAACGAATCTACTTTTAAACTTTTTTAATAAGAAAAGAACAGCAATGTTAATTTATACAATTAAAAAAAATTAGTTTATGCATTTATAAAAACTAATTCCACCTGGAATTAGTTTATAGTAAAGCTTAATCTATTTCGATTTTTTATAATTTGTTTAAAATTAGTTTATAGAGGAAGTAGAACTAATTTTAAATTTTTAACAACTGCACAAAAACTTTTAAGACAATTAAAGAGGAACCAAAAAGTTTTAGAACTCTAATTTTTTAAAAATAGTGTGCGGAGTGTTCTAATACTTTTTGTGCTGACACATAAAAGTTAAAATTAGTTTTTTATTACACATATTTCTTTTAATATAATTAGTTTTTTATGCAGCCAAATAAAACAAAAATTATATTACACATAGATTCAATCTAATTTTATATTTTACTAATTTTTTAAAAATTAGTTTATGCATGGAATAAAACTAATTTTAGTTTTTAACGTACTGACAAAAAGGTTTTAGAACATTTGAAGAGAGACTTAAGCATTAAAATACTAATTTTTTAAAAAATAGTATAAATTTAGTTCTAATACTTTTTGTGTTTATACTTAATTAAGTGAAATTAGTTTTACATTACGCTTAAACTAATTTTAACAAAATTAAAAAATAAAATTAGTTTATACATGAGTATAATATAATTAATTTTTTCGTTTTTTGTAAAATTAGTTTATGCATAACATTAAACTAATTTTAGTTTTTGATAGGTACACAAAAAGTTTTAGAACATTAAAGAAAGAAAAAAAGGTTTTATAATACTAATTTTTAAAAATAGTATAATTTTTGTACAATTACTTTTTGTGTTTATGTGTAAAAAGTTAAAATTAGTTTTGTCTTATACATAAACATTTTGAATAAAAATTAGTTTTTACACAATGTTGAACAAAAAAATAGAATTAGAAAAAAACTAATTCGGTTAAAAAGTTTATGGAATAGAAAAAAATACTAATTTCACCTGGAATTAGTTTACGGTTGACTATTTTTTTTTTAACTTTTTTTTAAAAAAAGTGGAATTAGATTAGATTTTCTGACAAAAAAGTGAAATTAGTTTTGCTAAAAATGTCATTTTAGTAAAACTAATTTCACTTTTTTGTCTGAAAATCTAATCTAATTCCATTTTTGTCTAATTTTTAGTTAAAGAAATAAGCATAAATTTAAGTCTAATTTCACATTTTATCTAATTTTCTAAAAAAGGAATTTTACTCTAATTTCTAATTTTTTTAAAAGAAAAATTATACAGGAAAAGAAACTAATTTCACTTTCTTGAAAATTAATTTTAATTAAATTTCATGTATAGGGGGTTCGACCTTATACTCAATATTACATTTATAAAAATAGCATCTTCATTACATAATACAACTGATTGAGGTAGTGGAATATCTAAAACTATTCTATCATATGTTCACCTATAATCTCTTCTGTTGCAGATGCCATTCCTGTACCGATACCTCCATTTAGTGTTTCCATCGTACCATATTTCATTCCTCCTCCTCTAGATCTACCTCTTACAGCTTGACCAATTACCTTATCTTTTTTACAATTAATGGCAGCATAAATTGTTCATGACATACTTAAATACAAAATTAAAAAATAAATACACTTCCTATGAAAGCACTACCTTGAATAGATTTATCATCACTATTGTATAGTTGATAATAGTCTTTACCACCTGATGTATAGCTTCAACTATTGGCCATTGTTTGACGACTAATTAAACAATAAGGATTTATTATCATATCTGGTTGAATTTCTTTTGCGTACGGTAATTTTGCATGTTTTTTGTAAAACACCTTTCTGACCATGTAAACTACATAACTTATCTCCTGCACTACATTCGTGAAATCGCTGAATTGATATAAATAAAAAAGACGATGATACTTTCCATTTAACAATTTCAAAATTTGGCTTTGTGAAATATATGTCAAGAGATTGTCTCCATGAGGTACAATATGTAAATGCATAGTTTGAGATGCAATAATTACATTTTCTCCTGTA